>PVIU01002668.1:0-165287 GCA_004026605.1 Ondatra zibethicus
GGGGATGTAGGGGGGTGGGGGGTAGAGGTGCAGTGTCCTGTAGAACAAAGAGGCCAGGGGGGATCTTATGGCCAGGGGGGCATAGCCCTACCAGTGTGAGCTGCCTCTGATCTCAGCACAGGAAGAGAGAGTGCTGGGTTAAGAGAGCCCCACCAAGGAAAGGGTGATCTTGTGGGAGGGAGGGAGGGTTCAGGGTCCTGTGGAACAAAGAAGCCCGCCTGGACCTTACTGGTGTGCGCCACCGATCTCAGTGCAGGAAGAGAGAGTGCTGGGGTACCAAAGCCCCACCGAGGAAAGGAGAAAGTAGATTTCTGATAATGTGACTCAACAATGCCTAGACACTTTCACATTTTCTTATGTATTTTAAATCTTAAGAGAGCAAATTGTGGTATTCCCTGGGGAAATGGGACACAGTGTCCAAAGCAGGTTTTGAGGAAGGAATCTAGTCTCCAAGCCTACTAACATCTGTTTAGCCACTAAACAAACAAACACATTTTCTTTTCCTTTGTCAATGAGAGCAGTATTCCGGTCCAAATTGTCTTGAATTAGGAATAACCTCTTTTCTTTTTAAAGATGAGAAATCATCCCATGATTTTGTATTCTTCTCATAGATTGCTACAGTTGGGAGATTTTTGTTGTTGTTGTTTATAGCTAGTGGGAACATTACTATGGAATGAGGAGAGAATCAAGTGATTGGCTTTCAGGTAGTCAAGTCCTCTAAGTTTCATAGTCTGCATGCTTCTGTTAGATGCTGGAGTGGGTGATGGCATGATTTAAATAGCTCCTCACAGGGCTCACTATCTCATGCAGTACTTTGGAGAGTCAAGCCCATGGTTATATTGACAGAAACTCATTCAGCTTCCTATCTGATGCTACTTTCCCACAAGAATGTTACAGAAGTCTTTGGGAGCCATCCCTTCAAATCTGGAGGGCATCCAAGTGCTTTCCTGCTCTGAATTCAGGGCTTGAGAAATCTTTGAGCCTGTGACTAGGCTCTGCATCTCATGAAGGCAAGTGTAAGGAAAGAAGGTATATAGATGTTGCAAGATTGTTAGGGTCAGACCTGGACTGGAAGCCCTAACAAATCCGGATTGGTCACTTGCCCTCAAGCGGCCAATTAAAGAGATTGATCTAATGTGATCACATTTGGTAAGAGAAATAAAAAAGTCCACTGAAGCCTTCCCCCTAAACCAGTATAGAGTTTAGGTTTAAACAGAAGGACTGATCAAGAAATTGCCTTTCCCATCATTGACCCAGCATTGCCTGTGCTCCTGTCTCTCCCACAAGGAGTCTGATAAGTTGTTAGAGATGTGTGAAATCTCTTCTTAGGAGACAATCTCCTCTGTTTTTGGAAGACCCTGATAAATCCAGACCCCTCTAGCAGGAAAAAAATAGAGCCAAAAATCTAGCAAGAAGAGAAGAGCCAAAAATCTAGGTTGGCCGGTTCAGTGGCTCTGTTCCAGGAACTAGCTGACCATAAAGTTAGATTATAATCTTGAGAATAATCTTGAGAAATGGGGAGTTACCCCTGTAGTAAGAGGTGCGTGGGTTGTGTTTTTTCGTCTGGCTCCCAGCTGCCGGCTAGTTTAACTTTTGAAATAATTACACAGAAACTGTATTTATTTAAATATTGTTTGGTTTATTATTTTTAGTCCCTTAGTGGCTAACTCTTACATATTAATTTAACCCATCTCTATTAATGTGTATCGCCACTTGACTGTGGTTTACTGGTATGAGTTTAATCAGTGTTTATTTCAGGCAGGAAAAACATGGCGTCTCATTGGCTCTGCCTACTTTTTCCTCTATATCTGCTTGGAATTCCCACCTTGCTCTGTTCTGCCCTGTAATAGGCCCAAGCAGCTTCTTTTTTCATTAACCAATGAAAGCAATACACAAACAGAAGGATCTCCTACACCATATCCCCTTGTGATTATCACTGGTATTTTTGGAATTTTCCAATGATCACTGGTATTTTCGGAATTTTCCAATTATGCCCTCCCTACCCCTTTTGGGTTATGGTTTTTTCCCTTAAATACCCCTTCTCCCAGATACTCGGGGTTGAACTCTTCCCCTGTGTCGGATGTGAGTCTTGGCCCCAGTGCTGGTTCCTGTCAATGAACCTCGTGTGATTGCAGCAGGAATGGTCTCTCATGAGTTCTTGGGGGGGTCTTGTTATCCTGAGACTTGAGTGAGAGTCTCCCAACTCTGGGGGTCTTTCATTTTCATCACTGTTCTATGGCTGTGAAGAGACACCATAACCATGGCAACTCTTATAAAGGAATGTATTTAATTGTAGCTGATTTACATTTCAGAGGTTTAATCCATTATCAGCTTAGAAGGAAGCATGGTGGAACACAGGCAGACATGCTTCTGGAGAAGGAGCTGCGAGTTTTACATCCAGATTCACAGGCAGCAGGAAGAGAGTGACACTGGGCCTGGCTTGAGCATATGAAACCCTAAAGCCCACCTCCAGTAACACACCTCCACCAACAAAGTCAACACTTCGTATTCCGGAATCTGTCAAGTAACACCAGTCCCTGATGGCCAAACACTCAAATCTATGAGCCTATGGGGGTCATTCCTGCTCAAACCACCACATCCTCCACTGGCTGGTTTCAGGCTTTAGCAGCTTCTCTACTAGGAGACTGCTGGGAAAATTCTTACAGCCACAGGGGCAAGTGAATGGGCACATGTGTCTCTTTAGACTACCTTCTTTACTGCCAGAATGATTGCAGTAGCAACAGAGTGTGAGGCAATGCATAGCGTTGACAATCAATATAAGTCGTTACAAGAAGAGAAAGTGATTCAATCCTGACACCCTGTAAGAAGGATGCTCCAGAAAAAAATAAGCATCGTTTCTGGTGTACAGAGATAGAATGTCCACTTGATTCCAGATTCCTTTCCCATATCTACAACAGGGCTGCTCATCCTCTATGCATCACCTCTTAGACCTGAATGAAGCACAGATTGTTAATAGATTAAAGCATTCTAAGAGCATCTGGGCTTTATTTTCTTCAAGTCTGTGATCAAAACACACCCCACAGAACAAATACCAAACTTGGCCTCTGGACTCTGAGGGATTTTTTTTGTGGAAATTTTAAAATGCAATACTGTAAATAAATTCTTCTTCTACAGCAACATCCCTATTTTTTGACATTTTATGAGGAAACATAAACAAATTTCTGCCGGCCCCAGATAGGTCACCAGTGAAAGGCTGGAGAAACTGTTCACACAAGTCTAGCTGGGTGACCCAGTGAGTTTGTTGGGTCAATTCCAGAAGTAACTGAACATCAAAGCCCACTCTAGATGGGGCAATTCACAAAGTGAATCCTGAAACTCCCTGCACAACTTGGGGGAGGTTCCACTAGACAGTCTCCTCTTCTGCAGTGGTAATTCTGCTTGTAGAACCTTGGAGAGAGGCCTTTTGAATATTGTAACTGAGTTTCCTGAGTTTGATGAGTTGTATTAGCTTTTCTGTTCTTTTGAGCTTTCCTCGTACCTCCAGAGTAGAATGTTTCCATTGGGAGAGAATAGCCACATAATAATCCTATGACTCTAGCCAACATATTTTGTAATACCTATGATGGACAAAGAGATATTTAATGCTTATTTCCATGGCAAGAACATGCAATGGGAACTCTCTTCACGGATTCTTATTCTCATGACAAGGACATACAATGGGAACTCTCTTCATGGGTTCTTATTCTCATGACAAGGACATACAATGGGAACTCTCTTTACAGATTCTTATTCTCAGGACAAGGACATGTAATTGGAACTATCTTCATGGGTTCTTTTTCTCATAACATGCAATGGGAACTCTTGTCAAAGGTCCTAGAGACACCTCTGTTTTCTCAGGCCTCTGTGTGTGCCTGAAAATGCCCCCTTGGGCATCATCCCATGGAACTAACTGTACCAGGATCTTTAGCCTGCCAGTGTGAGGCCTAGGTAGACATGGAACCCTCCTTGTACAAGCATGCCGTGGGCCTAACCAGCCCAGCTCCTTGAAGCAAGGCTGATTTTGGACAGTCTTGAATATAATAGTTTACAGTGATGGAGGCTAGAATGGAGGACATATAGAAATAACATGTGCCTTCAAAAAGGAAACAGGACTTCAGCACAGTGCCTGGGTTCCATTTGGGAGTCTGACTCTGATAAAATGACTTAGGCATATTCTCACAACTAGTAGCATGCCCAGTAAGTGACCTTCACTTCATTCTGTATCCAATGGGTAGCCAAATACCTGGGATGAAGGGGATGTTCTCCTATGCCTTCTATTATAATATGACCCTTGACTTCGTAGTCGCTGTTTTGCTATCTAGATTTCAAACAATATAGTCTGTTTTTCATTTCTTGCGTTAGCTTTGATTCAGATTTCTAGATTGTAAACTACCAAGGATCCATGACCCTGACTTCCATTCCCCAGCATCTGATTACATTATAAAGAGCTGATCATCCAAAGGCAGCCTTCAGACCACAAGGCACACAAGCAAGGAGGCCTGCCTCTACCTATGATGTTGTTCTCTTCTAGAACTGTGACCTTGTGCCAAGGAGAGAAACTATGTGAATCTGCAGTCTATGAGCAGGGATGTGGTAGTATCTGCAGTAGGACTTTACTACCCAGGTAAGTGGCATGGGAGTGAGCAGGTAGATGCTCAATGGGTAAAGCACTTGTTGGGCAAGCACAAGGGTTAGAGTTCAGATCCACTGCATCCATGTAAATGTCAAATTTGATGATGAGAGCCCATAACCCCAGCACTGGGAGCAGAAACCATCAGATCTTGGGGCTTACTGGCTAGATTAGTGGTTCTCAACCTTCCTAATGCTGTGACCCTTTAATACAGTTCCTCATGTTGTGACTTCCCGACCATAAGGTTATTTTTGTTGCTGCTTCATAACTGTAATTATTTTACTGTTATAAATCATAATGTAAATATATTTTCCCATTGTCTTAGGCAACTCCTGTGAAAGAGTCATTGGAGCCCTGATTGGGTCATGATCCACAGGTTAAGAACCACTGGGTTGGATAGTTGTGCTGGATAGCTTTATGTAAACTTGACAGAAGACAGAGTTATTTGGGACAAGGGCTCTCAACTGAAAAATGTCTCTGTACGATTGGTGTGTGCGACATTTACTGAGTGATGGATGTGGGAGGGGTTAGACCATTGTGGGATTTTCTAGGGATAGGTAGGTCCTGAGAATGTTTAAGAAAGCAAACGGAGCGAACCTTTAGGAGCAAGCCAGTGAGCAGCACTTCTCCATGGTCTCTACATCAGCTCCTGCCTCCAGGTTCCTACCTTGCTTGAGTTCCTGTCCTGACTTTTATCTGTGATAATATTACCTGGAAATGTAAGATAAAATAGTCCTCCCACTGCTACCTCCCAGTTTCCTTTGGTCATGGTGTTCCATCACAGCAATGTAAACTGTTAAGACACTAGTATAGCCAAAACTTCAAGCTCTATCTTTAGTGACAGATCCTGTCTTAAAAAAATAAATTGCTGGGCCAAAATTATCTCAGGGCTTATACTTCAAGGCCTGTAGGACAGAAAAAAGCCTGGCTCAAGTTCGGAGCCTATACTTTGAGGCCTGTAGGATAAAGAAAAGCCTGGCTCGAGTTTGAGTAAGGATGAATCAGCAAAAACTAGGTAGACTCCTCCACATCACAGGATATCACTTAACATATATAAGCTGACACTCACAGTAATAAACTGAGTTCCTGCTTTGACAAAAGGGAGTCCTGTCCTGCTTCATGGGGCTGTGGGATGGGCAGATAGTGCACTTACCTTTCCCTGGGGAATAAGGAGGCTCAGGAAGCCTAGGTATAAATAAAAGCAGAAGGTATTCAAAATCAACCTTAATCTCCACATATACACACACATTTTGAGCTCTCATTGATGTCATACTTGCAGTCTCTATTATGCTCTGAAAATAGCAGGTTATTTTATAGTTGAAATGTACGGGATTTTACATCCTTATCCTGTGAATCACCTGTTTTACTGGGTTCGCTTTTAGTTGTTAATAGTGTCCAGTTAATTAATGTCCTTTCTAGATATGTTTTATTATGATGTGTTCATTTATCTCTGTTATGATGCAATAATTCTGAATTATTTCCAACTTTATACCAAAATAAACTTTTCCTTTTTAAAGTTGATTTATCTCAAGATTTTGTCCTAATGACATAGAGCTGACTAACACATGCTCCTGTGTTCTGAAATAGCAAATGAGTAATTTGCTCTTGCCAGTAATTTCTCTACTTTTGTGGACAGTAGTATATTAAGTCATCACATCACCCATAGATCAATCACACGTGTATGTGTGTGTATGTTGTATATGTTCATGTGTTTAGAGGTAAAACACATGCATGTGCATTTGTGGAGGCCAGAGGAGGGCTTCAGCACTCTTTTCTATGACTCTCAGCTTTCATCCTTTGAGACAGGGTCTATCACTTAGCTTGGAGCTAGCAAGCTCCAGTGATCTTCCTGACTCTGTCCTCCACAGCACTGGAGTTACACAAACAAGCTGCTATGTGACTGTTTAGATCTAGTCTCAGTTCCTCATGCTTATGCAGCAAGTACCATACCAACCTAATCACCTCTCCAGTTCAAACGTCCACTTATTTGTAAAGGATTCCTATTTTAATTAAGTGAATGGTGCAGTACCTACAGAGGACAGAATGTGACATGGGTCCACTGGAGCTGGAGTTGCAGGTGTTTATAAGCCATCTATGTTGACTTTGGGAACAGAACTTGCATCCTCTGAAAAACGTGGTACATGGTCTTAACCATGGAGCCATCTCTCCACCTACTTCCTCTACTTGTTTTTTAAAATAAAAATAATTCCCCATTGTCACCACTTGAAATCAGTGTACTGCGTTCATGGTGGCTGGTTCCCACTTAGTATGTATACAACCTGTCAATACTGTGTTGATTGTCAGGCTGTTTAAAGCCTACTCCTTAGGCTCTCAGGGGAGAATCATGAAAACAATATTCCCTCTATTCTTGCATAAGAATCAAATTGCACCAGTGACATTCAACTTGCAGATCAGTTGGACCTGACAGAATCATGGATTTATATTTCATTTTCTTCAACATTTTAAATACTCAGATGAAATATTTTGTTCAAAGAGTCTAATTGGAGCACTAATTTATTCAGCTTATATATTATTTGAACTTTCACCAGAAATTCCCAAGTATCCTCCTCCTTCCCTCTTTCCATCTCTCCCCAGTTCCTTTTTCCTCCCATACCATACTTCTTTCCTCCCTCCCCCTTTTCCTTTATCTTCCTTTCTTTTTCCTTTACTACTCATGACAAAACACCATGACCAAGGCAACTAATGAAAGAAAGCCTTTAATTTAGGGGCTCTCAGCTCCAGAGGGTTAGAGTCCATGACCATTGTGGTAGGGAGCATGACAGCAGGTAGGCCCAGTGCTGCAGCACTGGCTGAGAGTTTCATCTGCTCTAAAAGCACGAGACAGTTAGGTTGGTACTAACTGGAAATGGTGTGAGCTTTTGAAACCTCCAACCATGTTTCCAGTGATACACCTCCTCCAACAAGACCACACCTCCTAATCCTTCCCAAACAGTTCTACCAGCTAGGGACCAAGCACTCAAATATTTGAGCTTATGGGGGTTAGTCTCTTTCAAAGCACCGCACCTGAAGCAGAGATTTTATTTTATATATATATATGTATGTATATATATGTATGTATGTATATATCTGCTAGTGTCCTTGGTTATGGTTTTGTAACATTATGTCAGAAATAAAGATAATCAAAAGAGACACTTGTGTCCCTCCCTTTGGTTATCAAACCGATATGATGACTTTTAAGAAACTCCTATTTATCCAGGAATCTCATACTTGGAGAAGAAAAACACTGAAGGCTGGTGGGGCCAAAAGAGGAGCCATTGTCCCAAGAAGAGATTTCGCACAGTTCTCATAACTTGTCGTACCACTTCTCAGAGGAAACTGAAGCGGAGACAATGATGATTCAGTCACACCTTGACCAGGACTTCTCAGCTATGTATGCCTCTGGCTCTTATTTAAATCCACACCTCATGTTAGGACAGAGATGGACTTGGGGACAAAGGACCACTGCACTTCTTTATGCAACTTCCCAGAGTTGTCACATTGACTAAATCTCTGCTGTCACATATCTGTTTAATTGACCTGTTGGGGATAGGTAGCTAAACCTAGCTGTCTAGGGCTACCAGGGAGCAACCTGTGACTCTAACCAGTCTGGTGACAGCTTAGGGGCATGTAGCATGCTATGAGTCTACATATGAGTCATGTTTTGACTCAGAAAAGGTTTCTTGAATTATATTTTTAGTACTCTTTCATTTGTTACTTATTTTTGAAAGATTGAATCATCGTATATTGGATTTTGTTAGCACCTTTTCCATATCTGCTGTCTGCTCCTATACAGTTTTTGCTTCCCGTTCATTATTTTTATTTAAGTAACTTAGTCACAAGCCATGATGTTTTATGTTTGTCATCTTCTTTCCATTACATTTTTGCTTCTGAAATGGTTTTATTAGAGCATCATAAAATCTATTATATTTTTGCAAATCCTCCTGACACAGGGAAATCAGGGTTCCCCCTTAAATTCTTTAATAGGAGAATTTGAGAATGAACTCAAGTGAAAGGTTAAGAACAATTTTATTAGAAAAAAATTAGCAGGCAATCTGAAAATCTATCTCAGCGGCTGCCTAGATGAGGACGGGGGAGAAGGCAAAGACTGTGTTATTTAATCTGGAGTCAGACACGTGGCAGACAGACAGTCACAGGATGGAGGAGAGAGTTTAGAGAAAGACTTGGGAAGTCCCAAACACTGGGGAGCCCTAAAGTGCTAGGAAAGCATGCTTGGAAAGAGATGGAGGGAAAGAAGAAGTTGCACTTTTTGGAAGAATTTAGACAGTGGGCAGATTGACAAATGTCCATGGCTGGGACCTGGCAAACTGCTGTGCTAGGGGCAGGGATTCTGGAGTGGAAAAAAATTATCTCATGAAAGGGTGAATTATTCCATCTGTTGCTTTAGCTTGGATTAAGGTGAGCCCTTCTTCCTGGGGCGTGGTCCCTCCCAGCACCTTCCCAATTCAAATGTTCTGGCCATCCAGGCCAGAAATTCTAATCTCTTGACCAGGAAATTTTTCTACTCCAGTGTTCCTGTGCTCATCCACTTGTCTTTTTACTGTTATCTAATGGTAATTTATGCCATCCTTTCTTAGTGTCTGCCACTCCTGACTAATATACCCTCTGGGGCCAGAAGTAAACAGAATTATAAAGATAAATTTTTCAAGTATATGGAGCAGGCTTGTCAATTTGCCAATACCTTCATTACCAAAGATTCCCCTGGTAGTACGGAGAACACTGGTTTGGAATATTTGAAAGTCTTGCTGTATGCAACTAAAAATGACCCAGTGGTTAAGAGCACTGCCTACTCTTTCAAAGGGCCTGAGTTCAATTCCCAGGAGCCACATGGTGGCTCACAATCATCTGTAATGAGATCTGATTCCCTCTTGAGGAAGATACCTGGTCAGTCATGCTTATCAATTTAGACCATGAAACTCAGTATGGACAAGTTCAACAGAGCTGCCATATGCAGGCTGCCCATGCATGCTTCAGCACTGCCAGGGCATAAATTTCACTTGTTTCCATTCTGTATGCAACAAGAAATTTAGTGACTCTGTATATAAAACTTTTTGAGAACTTGTGGAGAAATAAGGAAAATAATGAGGCTGGCTATTTGCTTCTAGCATCTCTGGGTAAACTGACAATAGGAGAGAATGAGTTTAGAAATAAAATCAGCCAAATTCTGGTAGCTAGCGGTGCGGTGGCAAAAGGAAATAGGGATCCTGGCTTTTGAGCTACTGCTTGCATCTCTGACTCCTAATGGCTATTCTTGCAGATTTCCAGGAGTACTTTCTTTTTCCATCCCCAAGCCTGATCACACATAAGTGTGATGTTTCTGCTTTGACCTCAGCTTCTCCAATTATGACTTGGCTTCTGCTCATCTCGGCTGGATGCCATATGAGCGTGCTCTCCCCTGTGGATGCTGCTATGTGTGTTTGTGTGTTCATAGAAAGTATAGGATGCATTACCTCTCCAGCCATGCAGAAACCATTCCTGACTACTTTTGTTTTTTCGGGCCCTATTGTGGTTGCTTTGATCAGCTGTTTTTGGTTCTCAGTGCTATGTGTACAAGCACGTACCACACACGCCTGGCTTCTCTGCATCATAGGCTTCTGTACTCAGGTCCTTGTGCTTGTACTGTGTCAATGAAGTCATCTCCTGAGCCCTCCAGTCAGTTTTACTCATGCATTTCTCTCATGCCAGCTGTTGTTAGTTGTAGCCTGCCAAGTCCAATTTGTGCTGACCAAGGAGATAATGGAAAGCCCCAGGCGGCAGCAGCATCCTTAGTGGTGAGCATATCAGTCCACGGGACACCTGCTGAGCTTTCCAGATTCTTGTGTCTTGGGACAAGGACTTGAACTGGGCCCCATGGCCACATGGACAGTGACAACAATGATTTAGCAATGAAGAGAAAGACATTATTGGAAATGGAACCAGACCAGAGAATGGCAAAAGCTTAGGGTGCCAACTTGGAGTGTGGAGAGACCCTGAGGGTTGTTTACATAAGGCCAGCCTGCTCCTGGGTTTGCACCTCAGCATTTATTGCTGCTGTTCTGCATATGTTCTGTCCCTGATATGCAGCCCTAGTTGGGTTTATGGTTGGTCACTATGTTGGAAATCTCCACGTGCTGTTTAAGCTTGGTGAAAACAGACTGTGGAAATGACGGGGCCTTCCTTGGTTTCCTCCCAAAAGCCCTGTTCCCACCCAGGCTCATCCTCCTCCTGTGTAACGTGGACAGAGACACATAACAAGCAGCTAAGAGTATTGAAGCCACTGCGTCTTTGAGACCAGCTGGAAGATAAACTGTCTCTAGCAGCGTTGCTCTTATTTATCCCATGGTTTACAAATGCCTGGAACAGAAATGGGCATCCCGAAGCTCAGTGGAGAGAAAGCTCATGGGGAACTCCAACTGACAGGATTTCCTCAGTCCGTTCTGCTGGATGTTCCCCTCGGTTGTCAATCACACTACTCCCTAGTCTCTAAAAATGTGGTAAGGTCCTGATTTGATGATGCCTTGGTATCTATGTTTTTGCTTCTACCTGCAATTTTGTCCTTTCACTATATTTGCTACACACTTGCTAAACTCACTCATTCTCATGAAGATGCATCCATCACAGGCCATTCTGCAGCACACACAGCACCAATATTTCTGGCTATGACCTTTTATAGGTTAATCTCGGTGACGCTCTTTGACCTGTGCTCCCACCACACTGTAAGTGGACCCTGGAGCTGGTCTGAAAATGTGATTGAGGTCAGGATTGCTTTTATGAGGCTCTGAGCTCGTGGAACTAGAACACAGGAGTTAGGGGGACTGAGGGTGGGGATGTGTGCGCTTTTTCCTCAAGTCAGGTGCTGAAGAGGAAGGGCGGCTCACAGCCTGTGCTTTCTAGGAACAGAATTCAATGTGGAGTGGAAGGACCGCAAAAACTTTATGTCTGGCAAAGGACCAGGTAGGGAGGGGCAGGAGCACAGGGTCCCTTGCACTCAGAAGGTAGGTGTGTGTGCACACCATGGCTGCTGCTCTTCTTCAGATAACGCACTGGGAACATTCTGAGGGTTTAGCTCAGTGGTAGAGTGCTTTCCTAATATCTTTGAGATTCTGGGTTCGAATGCCAATACCCCCATCAGTGTAAGCCAATAACACAATTAGCATACCGATGGACCACTGACTGAGCTTCTGACTGTTTTGAGTAACTGTTTTGAGTAACTGTTTCGGATGATACCTGGTTAAATTGGCCTTTTTTCTCCCTTTGATAGCAAAGGCAGATGATGTTTTTTAAAGATTTATTGTGTGTGTGTGCGTGAGCACACACACACATATATATATATACACGTGTATATATACATATATATAAATTCTTTGAGAATCTCATACATAAATACAAAAAATATTTTGATCCTACTTACCCCCACATATACTTTTCCTCTAACTTCTCCCAGATCCACAACATCCCTGCCCCTCCGAAATTTGTGTCTTATTATTTATTTTTGTTTTGTAACCCAGCAGGTCCAATTTGTACTGACCATGTATTCATGTGTGTGAGGCCATCCTCTGGACCGTGTATTCATGTGTGTGAGACCATCCTCTGGAGCACAGTTGACCCCTCAGGGACTACAGCCTTAAAGAAAACTGACTCTTTCTCTCCTAACAGCCACCAACTGTCAATAGCTCCTGCAGGGTGATTCTTCTAACTCCCACCACTGGTTATACAGCAATGTGTTGCAGCGTTGCATGCAAAGTACTTTAAAGATCAGAGGGTATTTAGCAGCTCCAGGAGAGGGATCTAGGGGAGAAGCAGTAGCTTAGGTCTTTGTATCCATTCTGAGAATATCCCTACTTTCCTCATCACTAATAGACCATTTGTGAAAATAAAAATAAAAATAACAGTAATAGGAGTGTTCACAGTAGCTTGCCAAATTAGTAGCCTCTGTGGAAAGAGGACCTTTTATTCCCAGGAAGTGAAGGCAACTCCCAGCCTTTGCTGCCCTTGGCAGCAAGCAGGTGCTGTGGCCAGGGCTGACTAACTTCCAAGAGTGGTGAGATACTGCTGCTTTTCATTTCCACCCTGTTGCCTTGGAGAAAGTTTAGCTGGGGCGAATAACAGGAAAGGGCTGCTTCCTTCTGAATCTCTTAGGTGCTGTCATCAGGAAGCAGAAGCAGATGCTGGCCAACAAGTGGATCATATTGACTCCAGCAGTGTTGGTTTTCTAACTTGCTTATTATGTGTGTGTGTGTGTGTGTGTGTGTGTGTAGTGTGTGTGCACATGCATGCATGCATGCACATGAGAAAGTACATGTGTGCATGTCCTTAGAGAGGCCAAGATTTGATGTCAGGTGTCTTCCTCACCCTGCCTCCACCTTGTTTTTTTTTTTTTTGCGACAGGGTCTATTTTATCTATCACTGAATCTGAAGGCATCAATTGCCCAGGCTGGTTAGCCATTAGGTCAGGAGATCACCTCTTTCTGGTTCTCAGTGCTATGTGTACACGCACGTACCACACGCCTGGTTTCTCTGCCTCATAGGCTTCTGTACTTGGGTCCTCGTGCTTGTACTGTGTCGATGAAGTCATCTCCTGAGCCCTCCAGTCAGTTTTACTCATGTGTTTCTTTCATGCCAGAAGTTGTCATTAAATCATCCACAGACATATGCAGGAGACTCACAAAAGAGGAACCAGTGTGATCTCATCCAAAGGGATGAACCGAGACCCAGCTTCACGCTGTCACCTGCAGACACCTGAGGTGTTACATTAACCTTGTAAGACCCTCTTCTCAGGGGAAACTAAATCCTTCATACAGGAAGGAAGTTCATGGTCAGGCAGTGTGAGGCAAAAACGAGGTCATTAAAATACATTTTAAGACTATGCATTTTACTTATTATTATTGTATATGTGCAGTGTGCACGTGTGTGTGCATGCATGTGTAAGTATGGGTATTTGTGAAGGTTAGAGGACAACAGTCAGGAGTTGTTCTATTGTGAATCCTGTCTCAGGGATCAAACTCAGGTCATCAAGCCTTGCGACAAGTGCTTTAATCTGCTGAGCCATCTTGACAGTCCAAAAGATGTGAATATAGATTTTTTTTTTAAAAAAAGCATGTGGGTTAAAAGAAAGAATGAGGTCCTTGGGAAGACAGTGAGAATGGGTGTGGGCCTCTCTGAGGGAGTTACTCTTCAGTATCTTTACAGTGTTCATATATAGGATATGGTGCATTCAGAAACTAGTATCTTTAAATGGTGGCTTTGGAGCCTAAACGAGATCACAGATGGTTCATAAGAGGCACTGACAGGGTCACAGTGGATAAGGTGATCTCTAGGGGGCTGGCAGGGTTAAAGCAGACAAGGTGAGCTCCAGGGAGACTCCAGGGTTATAGTAGAGAAGGTGAACTCTAGAGGCACTCGGCAGGATAACAGTGGACGAGGTAAACTCTCCATGACAGTAACGCAGGCAAGCAGGACATCTTTACCAGAAACAAAGTTGATAGCTTTGCTTAAGATTCATGGAAAAATATCTGGGAAAATGAAGAAGGTCCAGCCTAACCCAGGTCATGTATACTTAGATCCTAAGCTGGTTCTTTTAGTAAAATACATATATATGTGAAGAAGATAACTGTATGTCTGAATTTATCACAGCAGATATAAATTATGTTGGAATTCCTGCTCTTCAGGGCAAGTGTTTGTAGCAGACTTTCTTGGACCACCAGCCCCCAAATCAGAACATGGAGACTTATTATGAATTCATAATGAGTTATGGAAAGAATAATTAGGTTAGGCTTCTTTCTGTTTTTTTTTTTAAAGTTTAAATTAACCCATTTCCATTAATCTATGTGTTGCCCTGAGGCTTATTTGCCTCATCTACATACTGTCCCTCCTGCTTTCCTTCTTTCTCTGTATCTGTCTGCTGTCTGGCCCCTGGCTGACTGCTCCCCCTTCTCACTGCCTGCCAGCCCTGCCTATCCTTCCTCCTCTGCCTTGTTATTGGCCATTCAGCTTTTTATTAGACCAATTAGGTGCCTTAGGCAGGCAAGGTGAAACAGCAACACATCTTTCCATAGTTAAACAAATGTAGCATAAACAAATGCAATTTAACATTTATTAATGTTATTATTAATATTATTCAGTTAAACAGTTATTCTGAAACACAGACAATGCAACCCATCTTTACATAGTTAAACATTCTATTCCACAACAAGGGCTCCTTCTCTTCCCTATTCCCATCGCCTTCCTTCTTCCTGTGCTGTCTCAATCTGACCTTATAGTACAATGATGCATTAATATGAAAAGAGAAGGGCCAGTGTGACCTGCACAGCCAGACTCTAAACTGTGGGCAGAAGGTCAAGGACAGTGTTATGCCCCAACACTCCACACTTTGGCTACTATCTCAGACGTGGGCCTGATATCACTTCTCTATAGCAGCAGGAGTGGACATGTAGAGGAGGATGGAAGACTGTGAATCACCCAAGATCAAGGGGCTAAATTAATTGCCCCTTTATAAGTTCCCCCAATAATAAAGTAAATCACACAGATGGTTGCTGATGAACTGCTTGTTCTTGGGCCACAGGGGCTCCAAAAGTTATGGTTGGCTTGTTAGAATACTGGGGTGCAAATTAAAAAAAATCAAATAGTCCAGGTGCTAGAAGAATTGGATCATGTAGAAGAAGGGATCAGTTCCAGGCAAGCATAGTTCGTTCTGCTCTGAATATTACAGCTGTTAGCTGGAAGGCTGTAAACCCCAGTGAAATCTGTAGCCTACTGGAATCTTAATCCTCATCACCAGGTGCCCAGGAAAATAACACCTTTGATGGGAGATAATTGGTGATTATAAGAAAGAACCCCTCTGGCCAGGAGGACTCTCTCATCTTAATAACCATGCTCCTGTAGGAAGGAGGCGCTGGGGTGTGATGTGCTTGCCTGCAAATGGCCCAGGTCACTTGTCTTAGTTGCTCTCCATTTCTCTTTTCTTCAACCTCAGATGCAAGTGGTATTTAAACTCAACTCAGAGAGTGTTTTCTAGGAAATGGTGGTAGGAATATAGGACTCAGAGAGAGAGAGGCATCGAGAGTTGCATCGGATCAGCTGGAGAGATGACTTAGCTTATAAGTAAGTGTTCATTCCTTTTGTGGAAGACTGGAGCTCCGTTCTCAGCACCCACTGGGCAGCGTCTATAGGCGCCAGCTCCAAGGGAGCTGATGCCCTGTTCTGGCCTCCACAGGCTTCTGTGCTCACTCGGCAGACACACAACTACACAGACATATTTTCTTTTAAAGATTTACATAGGAAAGAAGCCACTTGGTAGAAAGACTAAAAGTCCTTCCCTACCAGGGCTGCATGTAAAGGACAGAGCTGGCTTGAGGAAAGGCCAGAATATGCGAATGTTGATGGCAAGTGCAATGTTACTGACCGGTAATGGCTCCTGACTTCCTTCATTCTCAGGACTGCCTTTCTCATTAATAAGCTATCTCTGTTCTACCACTATCCCTGTATCCTTGATCCCCTTCTTTGTTCCAAGATGCAAGAACCTGGAAATCTCTGCAGGTGCCCTCTGGACTCTGTGGTGCCTGAGACTTTTCCTGGGAAGACATAACACCTCATAGAGAACCCACTATAGACCAAACAACTGCATCAGTCTAACCTGATGAGTGGATGCGTTCATTGAGGTTATTCACAGGGGTATGGATGAGGAGCTGCTTATAGAAGCATGGGTGACTCAAAGGCAGCTGTGTCACCAGACAGCCTGCCCCAGTTTGAGTGATGACTCATGAAGGCTATATGCCAGGAACGGCTAGGTGTCCTGCAGGCGATGCCATAGCCAGACTCCTTTCCCCAGCTTGGCTGGTCAATCTTCGCCACACAGTTGTTTATGCCTTGGTAAAAGCTGGAGCAGGGCCCCAGTGAGTCCCTAACATCTAGCTTTTTCCCAACTTGTTTACTTCTGAAGTCTGATGAGTCTTACTTCCTAGAGAGAGTATTTCGTCTGGGGGAAACTGACCTATAACACTCCGACCTACAGCACAGTGCTAGGACACAAGGGTTTTCAGCCACGCCAGTCTCACCCGCTTCCGTCCCTTCCCTGATAGATAATCGCACCGTCTTCCCCGGATGGGCTGTGCACAGAAAAGGGAAACACAAGGACAAAGCATAATGATTTAAGTATTGTTTTCTTCACTCTAAGCATGGGACCTGGCTCGTTATAGATATTCATTAAACAACTGTAGAATGGGTATAGTTGTTCATTTCTACAATGCCTGTCTTTCAGGTCCTTCTCTAGGAAACCATTGTATTCCACAGGATTCCCTTCCACACTGGGTGCTTCCCATGTAGAGGTCCTAGTTGCTGCATTGCTGTGTCCTTTAGTGATGTCCATGCACTTCTGTGCATTTCCCCTGTGTGTTTTTTTTTTTTTGGCTCTTTCCTCAAGTGGTTTCATGTTGGTTTTCACATACTCATCAAAACATTTGTACAGCTCCCGTTAACTTCACTTGACTTGAAAATACATACACTTGAATGGGGCATCATTTTAGAATACTTTCCATTTATTATTTGACAACTTGTACATGGAACCAATATGCATACACACATTGTATCATGATGGTATTCAGCTCTAATTCTCCCCTTCTTCTCCTCCGGGACTCTCCACAATGCTCTTCTTTACCTGTGTCCTCATCTATTTTTTATTAATAATCCATTGAGTCCAATTAGTGCTGGCTGCATGCACATGGATGTGGCTGGCCTGGGCACAGGAGCGTGAGTAACACACCAGTGGCCACACTTCCCAAAGAAAAATGGCAACCTCTCATTCCAGATGCTATCAATTGCCAACAGCTCCTTGGCTGGGGTTAGAGCCTCATGAGGGTCCTCCCTAATTTATTGTAGAATATTGGCTGACTTGGTCTTATGGGGCTTCTATGCAAATAACCAAGGCTGCTATGAGTTCATGAACGCACTGGCCCTGTTTTGTCCAGAAGGCTGTGTTTCACAGCTCCCTCCTGCTCTTAGATTCATCTCATCCTCTCTCCTGTGATGGCCCCGAGCCTTGTGGCTTGGGGTTGATGTAGGTGTCCCGTATAGGACTGAGTATCCAACAGGCACTTGTTCTCAGCATACTTGCCAGTTATTCTTTGCATTGGTTGGAGCTCACAGAAAACAGATCACTGGCAAATGTTGAAAGCAGCGATAATCCATGGGTCTAAACAAATAATGAGAAGGCAGTTTGATAACCTGCCCACTCAACAAAACAACAGAGGTAGGCTTCTCTAAGTGGGCCTGTAAGAGGTGTCATCTGGTTAGGACGCAAGAGGGGACATCAGAAGTGACCATAGATCCTGTGTCTAGAACCCATGTGAGACATCACCAGACTCCCCTGGTCTGTTCAGGTGTATGAATGTGTGGTAGCCACACGTGTTTGACTTTAATTCGTGTGTTTCTGTCAGTTCTTTTGGTAGGAGAACTAGATCTAAAATGGAAGGGGGGGTTCAGCCATCCTCAGACCACAGCTACAGCTGCCCAAGAGGCAGAAAACAATTTCCTGTAGACCCACGGGCTGAGCCTGCATGGTCACCCACTCAGTGGTGGCAGTCTCCAGGCAGCTGGCTACTGCTGCTATGGCAATGCTGCCAGCTCCCAAGCTGAGATTATAGCCACCATTTTCCCAGTAATAAGCAAGGACACCCCCCCCCCGCCGCTTAAGACCTCTTCCCTCCTTGGGGACCGAAATCATTTTAGCTCAGTCAGATCACCCAGAGTAACCTAAAACTTCTGATTACCTTTCAGCCCTGCCACAGGGAGGAGGCAATCCCTGAGCCCCATTCTCCCCTTCCTGCTCTAAGCATCTGGTTGCCCCAGGGAAGGGGGAAGTAATTCCCCAGCCCCATTGTGTGTGTGGTGGTGGGGGGTGGTGGTGGTGGGAGGGGTTCTTCCCCAGTCATGGTACATTTGTGTCTCCTTCTCTCTACTGCTGACTTGTATAATTGGAAAACCTCCATTTGCAGAGAAGCGCAGGTTTCTATCGGCCTGTTGAAAACTGTTTTCAGATAAAGGGTGCATTGGATGCTTTTTTGTTCTGCTAAACATTCTTGGGAGGATTAAATGTGGGAGCTAGAACCCCTGCCAGTTAATTTAAAGTAATTCCGATTACTCAAGGACCTGATGAATTGCCCTCTGGGTTTCTGGAGTGCTCTGTAAGAAAAAGCAGGTATTTACCACCTTAATAACCAGTGAACCGCTAATATTGCCTTTGTCATGCATTTGGCCCTAGCCATGAGGAGAAAGCTTCAGAAATTTATTAGAGTGGCTTACAGACTGTGTTCCAGCAAGTCAACAAGTGGTTACCAGCAGAAATTTCAAGAATCCAATAGTTGTTTACCCATAGGGCTGGATGATTCAACTGGTCTCAAGAATATGCCAGAATTCTGAGGTAGGCTCCTATGCCAAGGAAGGAGTAAACTTAAACAGGTTAGATGCACAGTAGTGCATCAGGATGCCTACATAGCCTTCAGTGATCTCAAGGTTTATTACAAACTTGGCTACCAAGTTGACCAAAAGTTCATTCTCTTTGAAGGCAAGAGATACTTTCAGAAAAATGAGTGGCCACAATTCTAGATCCTATCAGCTGAGAACAATATTAACTGTCACATGACTCATCGTAGTGTCCTGGTGTGGAATATTAGTCGAAGATGTGTTACATTTGTTTATACTGTGGGATATTTGTTTAATGATGCAAAGATGTGTTGCATTTTTTTATGTTGCATTTGTTTAACTCTGTGAAGCTGTGTTACTTTGCCTGCCTAAAACACCTGATTGGTCTAATAAAGAGCGGAATGAATGGCCAATAGCTAGGCAGAAGAAAGGATAGATAGGGCTGGCGAACAGAGAGAATAGAGAGAAGAAAAACAAGAGGAGAAAGAAGCGAGAAAAGGAGGAGAGGAGGACTCCAGGGCTCAGTCACTCAGCCACACAGCCAGTCACAGAGTAAGTAAGAAAGAAAGATATATAGAATAAAGAAAGATAAAAGTCCTAAAGGCAAAATCTAGAAGCAGAAAAGCAGGATAATTTAAGTTAGAAAAGCTGGCTAGAAACAAGCCAAGCTAAGGCCAGGCATTTATAAGTAAGAATAAGTCTCTGTGTATTTATTTGGGAGCTGGGTGGCGGGCCCCCAAAGAGTAAAAACAAATAAACAAAAGATCAATTGCAGTGTCCTCTCTATAGAATATCCCATGTGAGCTGAGAAGAATGCTTGCTCTGCTGTTGTTGGGTGGGATAATCTCTGTCTGAAAGGTCCGCAAGGTTGTCACTTTACTCAAGCCTGCTGTTTCTGTTCAATGATCCATTTGATCTATTCATTCTTAAAAGTAGCTTCTTAAAGTCCTGGATTCCTCTGCTACCATGTTGTATATGTCTCTTCAGTTCTCTTGATTGTTTTCTCTGCTTAGATGTGCTGGTGTTGTATACATGTAAATTGATGGTTGTGGCCTGTTGTTTAGTTGGCTTCTTTATTATTATAAAATCTTATCTTTCTTTGAGTTGAATGTCTTTTCATGTTTTTTTGACATCCTGCCTATATGCGTCGTGTTTTAATATTGCCTTATATTATACCTGAAAATTGTGATGTTTCCCCCCAAAAGTTAAAACTAATGAATTTAATAATGTTGCAGAATATAAAAAGAATATACAAAAATTTGTCTATATAGTCTAACAATAAGACTCTAAAACCAAAACTAAGAGAATAATATGATTTGTAATTTCACCACAAAAGAATAAAACTTGGGGAATCATTGTAACCAGGAAAGTAGAATATTTGTAAACCAAAAACTACAAAACAAAACACTGATTAAAACATGAAAGATGGCATACATGGGGTGGCAATCATATTTGTGAATTGGAAAAACTAAGGTTGTCTAAATGCTGTGCTACATAAAGTGATTTTCTGGTTGAATGAAATCCTGTTAAAACTTCAATGGCACTGTTCTTCTCCAGATAGAAAAACCACTCCCGCATTCATAAGAAACCCAGAAGACAGAATAAGCAAAGGAGAACAAAGTTAGAGACGTCACAGCTTATGATTTCCAGACACCCCACAGAGATCCGGGAATTCGTTACTTCTCTCTTGCTGTGATAAAATACCATGGCCCAAAGCATTTTAAAGGAAGAAGAATTTATCTGGGGTCCAGTTCCAGAGGGAGGGTCCACAATGGCAGGAGAAGGCATGGCAGCCGGATGCTGAGGCAGGAAGATGAGTGCATCCCTTCGATTGCAAACACAAGAGTCAGTTAGAAGTGGGGCGCAGCTGGGAACTCTCTAACCTGACCCTAGTGACACACATTCTCCAGGAAGCTTCGCCGACTAGAGGTTCCATAGCATCCCCCAAATCGTGCCAAAACTGGGGCTCCCTGAGCCTCCGGAGACATACCTTATTCAAACCATCCACAGACACTGTGCGCAAAGCATACACTATGAGCTGGCCCCAAACAGACTTACAGACCAGTGGAGCAGAATAGAAAGCCGACGAATAGAGTCACACAGTTGTGCTTGTCTGATCTTTGGCAAGCGTGCACAAGTCTACATTCACGGTCATTGATAACCTCAGTGCTGTGTTGGGTGGGTGATGTCAATGCAGGGAAAATCATAGTCCAGTAGTTCAGTCCCGCAGTGCCGAGGGCTCAGGAACTCAGTGATCTCCAGAGTCCCTGCTCAGCCCATGGCTTCTGGTGCTGCCTCCTGGTATCCATCTATGCTGCTCTACCTGATGGGCTTCTTTCACATTGTTGCTGCTGCTGCCGCCACTATCTCCTCCCCTCCCCGATCGTGAACCCTTTCCAGTAATTTTAAATTCGTCTAGCTATCTTTGTAAGAAATAAATTATTCTGGCTTACTTGCAGTAAGAGGTACACTTGGAGTTCATGGCAGAATCAGATAGAAGGCGGCACTAGGACCCTGTCTTCCACCAGTTGGCAGCTGGTGGTCTCAGGTCAGCCTAGGGTTGGAAGGTTACCGGCAATCTGCTTTGTGACCGAGTGCACAGATCAGAACGGGGGTAATTCCGTGTCCTAGTCTGTGCATTAGATGAGGTCTTGTGTCCTGAACTGAAAGAATGGGAGACTTAGAAAGGGGGAGATGCTGCATGCAGGAGCTGTAGTGATATCTTGTTTATGTTTTAACAAATAAAGCTTGCCTGAAGATCAGAGTGCAGAGCTAAGCCACTAGAGGCTGGGGAGTGGTGGCACACACTTTTAATCTCAGGACTCAGGAGACAGAGGCAGGGGATCTCTGTCCACCTTGGGCTACACAAGACTGAGTCTGTCTAAAGAGAAACAGAACCCACACAAAGGTGATCCCAGCACTTGGGATCCCACGCCTTTAATCCCAGCACTAGGGAGGTGGAGACAGGAGTGATATGGCTGGACAGAGAGAGGAATCTAAGGCAGAAAGAGACAGGTGCTCAGGACAGTCTGAGGTTTGGTGGAGACAGATGAAGTCTGGAAATGCAGTCGGAGGACAGGATCACCATTTCTGTCTGAACGTTGGTAGAGGTAAAAGAACTGTCTAGTGGCTGGCCACTCTGATTCTGCTTCTCTGATCTACAGCATAGCTTTATTTATTAAAACATAAACAAAGTATCACTACAGGAAAACTGTACTTCTCACAATAACTCATCTATTAAGAGACACAGGAGGCAGAAAACTACAATCAGGGACTAAAAAACTACCATTTCGTGTCAAATTGCTGCCAGCCATTTTTACCTTTTCTCAAAGCTGATGTCCAACTTCGCAAGGTCCAAAATAAACTGCTTATTTTTTTCACTCGTTAGTGATGTTATTATTAAGCAAAGTGTTCCATTTAGAATTCTGCTCATTATTATTTTATACAGAAATATTATTTTATCCAAAAATATCTAGCTTGGTTTCCTGTTATGGGTGAGTTCATTGAACAAACTTTGAGCCTTCCAAAAATCTACTCCTTCACTCCCCACAATGCTCAGCTTTCTCTGTGAAAATGTACTCCTCCCTCTGTTGCTGGAAATTTATCCTGTTATCTTCCTAGCTTCCATTAAAATATCATGCATCTTTGGAAGCTTCCCAAGGCAGAAATGACAGCTCTCTCCCCTGCGCACTGCAAACCATTGCTTTGTTAGCTGTGTTCACGTGTGGTTTCCTTAATGCAGCCGGACCCACTCGTACCCCTCTTCGTCTTCTCCAAAGCTGGTAGAAGTGAAGGTGAGGCAGCAGAGCGGGACAAAGGCTTGAGAGGCGTGAAGATGGCGGTGTGCAAAAGTGAACACTAGAGAACTAGAAACCGCATCAGTCTGTGGACTACGATACCAAAGCCAAGCAAGTGGGTCCAGGTAAATGACCCATACAAGGTCTCAGGCTTCCAGGCATGGGGCCATTGGCTTTCTCTGGCACTGGGCCACTTCCAATCTCAGAAAGTGCTCTATTCCCTTGAGAAATGATAATGTTTCTGCCACTCTCCACATGTACCCAGTCCAATTCCTTGTTCCTAGACACAAGAACTTGATAATCTTTAGGTGCTCCCCAGACCTAGATCCACACCTAAAACACAGATACAAGCATACCATTGAGTCTCGAACTTTGTGATTAAATTTTTTTTATCATTGTTCCTTGCATGCATCCATTCTCTACCTGAACCCCATTACCGAGGGGCGGGGGGGCTGACTTTCTGTTCTGGGTTCCAGTGATGTGCCGCTCTGGTCTATGGGTGAGGGTGAGGCCCTCTCCCAGCAGTCTAGCAGTTCCTTAGCCAAAGCTAGAGGATGGCCCCTGCCCTGCCTCCCGTTGTCTCCCAACGGTTCCATAGCAGCCTTTGCCCCTACTTGCAGCATTGATTCCAAGAGCTAAGAACTAATCCTGTATCATGTTTTGATATCTGGATCCTACCTGAGACCATTGTCCAAGGAGTCCTTGCACAGAGACCAACTTCTGTTCCTTGTGTGTATGTGTGTGTGTGTGTCTCTGTGTGTGTGTGTGAAAGTAAATGTATGTTTGTATGTGTATACTTGGATGTGGAAAACAGGGTCTGGAGGCCAGATGTCACTCCCAGCTACTTTCCTTGGGTGTTGCCTGTCTTGTTTTTGTGAGACAGAATTTCTTACACTAACCTGGAGCTTGTCAAGTAGGCTAGGCTAACTGGCTAGCAAGTCCTCAGATGCTCTTGTCTTTCATATCATCATACCTATGTAGCATGAGGGCCGGCTTGTTGGGGTTTCTGTCCTGCCCCTTACCCCACAGCCGGCAAGCCCCAAAGAAAAATTACACAGAGAGTCTATGTTAGGTTATAAACTGAATGGCCCATTAGCTCAGGCTTCTTATTAGCTCTTGTAGCTTATATTAACCCATTATCCTAATCTATGTTAGCCACATGGCTCACTACCTTTCTCAGTGGGGCAGGTCACATCCTGCTTCTTTGGTGGTCTGGGCCAGGACTGCCGAGAGAACTTCCTTCTTCCCAGAATACTCCTGTTCTCATTGCCTCACCTCTACTTCCTGTTTGGTTTTCCCTCCTATACTTCCTGCCTGGCTAATGGCCAATCAGCATTTATTTAAATCATGATTGACAGAATACAGACAATTATCCCTGCACCATACCTAGGTACTTAAAAACAAACAAAACCCAAAAAACATGGCCTCTAAAAGTTGCCCCAAGATCCTCATGCATTTTACCAACTGAGCTATTCCCCTGGCCTTTACTTCTGCATTTCTTCCCTCAAGCTGTACTTGACTCTAGGCGGGTACTTATCCCACCATGCAAAACACAAACTTGCTTCAGGGAAACTCTTCAAAAGCTTAGCTCCTCATAGATGCTGAATTCCCAGTTCTGTGCCTATTGCAAGACACCATCTGGTAACTCACAACATATCTCCATACTGTAACCAACCATAGCTCGAGTGTTCGGTATCATTTGTGACTAGTGTCTACCTGTTGTGTAGCAGTTTGCCCAAAACTGAAGCATTTCCTTGGGCAGGGAAACTCCTGAATACAGGAAGTAAATAGCTATAGGAAGTCATCGAAGATGACCAGGTTCACTAGGCCCCTTCCTTCCAGAGTAAATAGGAAAGTCTGCTGACAGTCACTTCGAGATAATCCAAGCTATAGAGAAGACTCTTAGACCAGCCAAACAGTCTAAAAGAAGCAGAAACCGATAGAGCCACTGGGAAGCGGTTCAGACCAACTGAGTCACTTGGAAGGATACTCTCCAACCTGTTAAGCTGCCTACAGGCTGTGCAGTGTGCTTGGGTTCCTAGCTTATGTGAGCTGTCATACGTGCTGGGGTGGGCTCTGGAGATGCAGGCATCTTTGAGTCATTTCTGCTTCTGGAAGTAACGCCTCATACTTGTGCCCCACTCCCCATATTCCTGTAAGTAACTTCAGTAAAACTCACTGGTTCACCAGGTTCAACTTTAGTTTGTCATTGACTACCTGTCTGCGGTAAGTAGTTGTGTGTTTGTTGTGTATCCTCCAGGAAAAGTCTTGTCACACAAGTCCACCACGTTAGGTCATACAGTAAAATGTTAGGTTTTATTGGGTGAGAAAATAAACTTTTGTCATGAAATATAGAATCTTCCGTGACACAGAGTTTTACAATGAACAATAGTGGAGATGGGGGCAGAGGTGCAGGTTCATCCTGTCTCCCACCACAGTGAAATGGAATTCTCTTAATCTTTTAGTCCTTTGACTCAGGTGAAACCAGATCCTTGGCTTTATTGCCGGAAGGAATTTCAGGATAAGCAGCATGAAGCAGAGTCTGGATTTACTCAAAGGAAGCTGCCTCCTCAGCAGCTGGCCCGCAGCTTCCTGCTGCCTCCCTTGTCCTGCAGCACTGACCTGGGTTCCGGCTCCCTGCCCCCATGCAGTCCTCAGGTGGTGGCTCACTTCTCCAAAGCAGGGCCTGGTGAGGAACGGTGGCTGGGTGTGCAGACCTGGGGCTAGATGGGAAAAGGGATTTATGGAAAGGAATTTAAAATTGTATGGTGTGCATACATGCCTGTGTGCGTGCGCATATACATACATGTCATGGGGCAACTGTGAAGCTCAGCATGTGTACCTGCATGTTATGTGTGTGTGTCTACATGAGTGTATGCCAATGTGTGTGTGAACATGCATGTCATGGAGCACCAGTGAAACTCAGTGTGTGTACCTGCATGTCATGTGTGTGTGTGTACATGAGTGTATGCCCATGTGCCTGTGCACATGTATGTCATGGAGCACCTGTGAAGCTCAGTGTGTGTACATGCATGTCGTGTGTATGTATGTACATGAGTGTATGCCCATATGTGTGTGTGCACATGCATGTCATGGAGCACCTGTGAAACTCAGAGGACAACTTGTGGAAGTTAATTCTCTCTTTCTACATGGATCCTGAAGATCAAATTCACATCATGATGCTTGGTGGCAAAGCTCTTTTTAACCACTGAGGTTTCTTGCCTGCCCCGAAAGGCATTTTAAATGCAGAATTTTTAAGCATGATGGTTAAGAAAGGGAAAGGCTCTTGGGAAGAGAGACACATCTGAGAGAATGGTTGTGGCTTCTCAAAGGAGAACTGCACATATATGTTAGTCATGTACAGTAGGATTATACTGGCTTGGAAGCCATTTTCTTTCAATCCACAGCATTCCATTCCCTAGCTTTCAAAGACTTATAGCCGTATCATAATGCAAAAATGCATTCAGTCCAACTTCAAAAGTCTGTTCCCAAACTCTCCTCACCTTATAGTCTTGCTACATAATATTGTCTTACGAGTTAAGGCTTGCTGTAAGCTATGTTGCCATCTATCAAACCACCCTCACAATCTATTTTATTTAGGCTTACTTTTGATACCTTGGGATAATGCATTTAGCTTTTCCAGCCTCCTGGACTTAGTCCCCAGACATCCAAACACCCTCATTCATTTCTCTCAACATCTTACTGTAGTTGACAATATCAGTGCAGAGAGAAGTCTCCAGTATAACTAATAGTTACTTCTGAGGTCTGCCAGTGTTATGATCCATCACATATTCCAATTGCCTCTGTCCCTAGAGGTCAGTATCAACATTCTGATTTGATGACACCAGTAGAAACCAGGCAGACCCCTTCTTTGAATTGGAGTTACTTTTGACACTTTTTCTCTTGAGAAAACTTTGATTTATGATTACATACAGGGGAATCATAAATTTAAAACTCCGAGTTATAATATACTAGTATAAAAATAGCTCAAGGTAGAGAGTAACGAAAGTGTTTTTAAAATGTTTCAGGTAGATGTGTCAGACAGCAAATCCCCTAGAGGATAGACTTTATTTAATTTTCATTTAATCGCCTTCATGTCACCCTCTGATTAAAATCAGCAGCAACTGGACAGCGTAGACACTCTGTGTCTGTTGATGCTACTGTGTCTATGCTGCTTCGGCAGAACAATGTGGTTTCCCAAAGGCTAAAGCTTGAGCTTGGCATCATCTGTCACTAATCTGTTGTTTCATTCTTGGCTTCTGTTTTCCATTCTGCTCCAATTCATTTACTCCTCTGTAGATGAAGATAACATGGATGATGGCAAAAGTCAGGGGGCAGTGAGGTCTGGGAGGGAGTGAGGGTCTATAGTTAATAAATATAGCTACAATGGTCTGGTGCATTATCTGATCTTTATCTTTCAAATAACCTGTGTCTATCTAGACCTGTCAATAAGTCCCGGGTACCAACAAGTGACCCTTCTTACTAGAGCTAGGTTAGGGGTGACTATGCAATTAGATCAGCAGACTTCAGCCCAAAGAAAAATAAGTGTCAGGATGGGACAACACCATCCAGCTTTGTGGCTTGTTTCCAGCGAATCCTTGGATGATATTGAATGGCCATTTCTGGGTGCTAGTTGGAGTGGGTGGCCTGTCTTTATAATATGAGCTAGGCTGATAAATAATTGATCCCAAAAGCTACTTCCAAAACACAGGAGATAGTATTATGGCTGTTCGCATCATAATGTACTATGAGCATATTCTTTCTAAGTTGGAGCAGAGGTTCCCTACTCTGTGGTTCATTGTGTCTCAGATGGCTCATAAAGAAGGCTTACGACCCTGATATCATTCAAAGAGTTATTTCACTTTTTTTCATATTTGCGTGTGTGGGGGGTGTACATGTGCTCATGTTTTGGATTGTATATAAAGGTACCTTGGGAGTTGTTTAACTCAAGCAGTCCAACTTTTTTTAAAGATGGGGGTCTCTCATTGGTCTGGGGTTTTCAGATTAAGCAAGGCTGGTTGGCCAGTGAGCCCAAAGATTCAGCTGTCTGCATCTCCTCAGCACTGGGATCGCAAGTGCGTGCCACCACTCCTTTAAAAACACAGAGACTTGATCTCAGGTAGGTCCTCATGCTGGTGTGGCTCTGCATCACTGACTGAGCATCCAACCCCCTGCCCCACATCCAATGCATCACTGACCAAGCATCCCCTAGCCCCACATTCCATGCATCAATGACTGAGCATCCCCCAGCCTCACATTTCATGAGTCACTGACTGAGCATCCCCCAGCCCCACATTCCATGAGTCACTGACTGAGCATCCCCCAACCCCACATTCCATGCATCACTGTCTGAGCATCCCCCAGCCCCACATCCATGCTTTCTGTTGCTCTTCGTTGTTGTCTCAGTGCTTCTTTTCCCAACACCCAACTATGCGGAAAATATTAATAAGCTTTCTGTTCCAATTACATCACCTTTGGTACCTTGAATAAAGATCATATTTTTTATCTTGTGTTGTAAGGAAAATCTTCTTAACTGAGATAGTCTTGGGCCTGGCACAAAGAAGGAAATGGAAAAATGTGTCGTCCATGAGTTTATCTAATGCTACACCCATCCCCAGTAATTCCTCTGTTAAGTCAATTGCAGTTTGTTCCCAGACATGTTGCATAATAAGAGGACTGGAACAGGACTTAGACCATATGGAAGATGAGTGCCTAACAGTTCATTAGCCTACCATTGCAGTCTATAAAGTACAGATGCTGGAATGAAGATACCACTGCAGTCTATAAAGTGAGATGCTGGAATGAAGATACACTAAAGAGGTCCTCATGCCCCTCTCTCCACCTGTCAGACCCCAAACCAGTGGGTCTAAGACATTTTAATTTCCCAGGAATATTGTGGGGAGAAGGAAAAGGATGAAGACTATGCCAGAGTGAGGAACTTGTCTCCTGGAAGGAAATTTCACAGTTCCTACAACTCGCCAGATCACTTTGCTGGAGAGCCTGGAACCAAGACTGACTGATGTGCCGGGGACAGGCGGGATCACAGCTTGAACAGGACTGCTTGTCTATGTGAACCTTTAGTTTGGACCGCTATTTAAGGCGAACCCCATGTGAGGATGAAAGCGATGGAATTCAGGGTCGCGACAATGATCACAGAGTCTGAAATATTTCCGCAGGCTCTAAAGTTTTACTTCTGCAGGAGCCATGTTTAATGGAGTCAAAAGCAAGTGCACCAAGCAGAGGTCTCAGTGGGTTTTATTCCTAATGCAATGAGTTTTCATGCCTCATTCTGAATGGATGGAGCTTGGGGCCACACTCTCACACTTTAATATGGAGCAGCCACTTTCTAGGGAGAAATGAAACAAGCACATATTTTGATTTCAAGAAGTATTGACTCTGCAGGAATTTGAATTTCTGTCAAGTGGCTTCTTTTGCATTTTTAAATGGAGTTTTATTTTATTTGGCATTTTGGTAGAAGACAGCACATTTTGTTTACATTTTCACCATTGCCTTTTCTTTTACAATACATTTCATTCTTCAAATTCAATAAACATTATCTGATTTTCTTGTTCTATGCTATTCACCTGCAATACTGTGATAAGATGTGGGGATTGTGCCCATTATTTCTGTTTCACCATGGGCTCACCAACATCCAACTGTAATTCTGACTCTAGGACTGTAATGAGGGAGATCAGGACTACAGTCATTACTCAACTTCTCTTGCCAAACCATTATTCCATGAGATTAGAAAACCAGGCATTTATTCCTGAGTGTTTAGACTGCTCATTGACTAGCATAGTCCCTGGACACCCTTTGTAATTGTTTCACAAGGAACTGCGCTATAGGAAAAAAACTGCAGTATCCTCTAACCAAGCGCAAGGTAGATGCCTCCCTTTTCTGTTTGCAGGTGCAGTCCTGCTCTCCCAAGCCTTTGCTCATAGTGGATAGCTGGATGGCACTCGTTTAAGGGCATACTTGGCATAATTGGTAAATGCTTGTTGGTTATTCTATATCTTTGTCTACTGTTGTCTACCAGGATATAGTCAATTTGAATTTGTTTTATATCCTTAAATTTGTTTGGAACTCCCCCAGGGTCTCTGACATAGTCAGTGTGGACAGGTATTGGCCACCTTGGGAGTAGCCTCTATAAGAGGAGGACATTTGAGGGCCAGAATATAGCCAACTGAAACAGCACACAGGTGCCACACTAGCCAAGTGGTGGGCTTGGTACTGCTCAGGAAACACTGACTATAGAGTAATTGCTACTTATTCCTCTGTTGCTTGAAACACTCAGTGTGTAGATACAGGCTTCAAGATCTCCCACAGGAAAAAAAAAAAAATCCATCCCCTATCATCTGAAAAAGAAGGACTAATTCATCCTCTCTATTGATGAGGGCAAGGTTCTGAAAAGGGCTAGTCTACACAGCTTGGAACAAGAGCCTACAGAGTCTGTCAAGTTTTATTAGCCCTAGCATTCTTATCTAGCAACAAGGCTAGCAAGCAATTTGCTCTCGTGGGATCTGTGTCTCATTCAAGGGGACAGGGGACAGTTCAAGCCTAGAAATATCCTGCCATGCAAGCATAATAATCACTCTTACTGAGTACATCTGCAGTAAATTTAACCTAGTCTATTCAAATATTCAGTTCTTTGTATCTGGGTTCTATTTCTTAGATCCGTATCAAATCCTTGATCATACACACGCACGTGATATATATATATATATATATAATGTATCTATTATAATATTAATATATTAATGCATATTAATATATGTTCGTATTAATATATAATTATACATTATATATATATATATGATGTCTATATGCCTTAGTTACTTTTAAAATGCTGTGATAAGATTCCATGACACTAAGGAAGCATTTTATTTGGGATTTACAGCTTCAGAGGGTTAGAGTTCATGATGGTGGCACGGCAGGACAAAGAACAAGAAACAAAGAACAAAGGCATAGCAGCAGGGACATGAGAGCTCACACCTTGGTCCACAAGTTGGAACAAGGTGGGGGTGCATTGGCTAGGAACGGTGGCAGTCTTTTGAAACACGAAAGCCTACCACCAGGGATACATCCTTAAACAAGGCCACGCCTCCTGTCTTGGTTGCTTTTATGTCTGTGATAAGACACAGTGACTAACACAACTTAAAAGAATTTATTTGGAACTTAGAATTCTAGAGGGTTAAAGTCCATGACTATCATGGTGGGTAGCAGGGCAGCAGCAGGTGGCCAGGCATTACACTAGAATGGTAGCTGAGAGATTACATCTTGATCCACAAGCGTGTGGCAGAAGCAGGCAAAGAGAGCTAGCTGGGGATGGTGTGGGCTTTTGAAACATCAAATTGCAGGCCTAGTGGTATACTTCCTCTAACAAGCCCACAGCTCCGGATCCTTCTCAAGCAGTTTCATCAACTGTAAGTGGAAAAAGTGTTTAAATATATGAGCCTATGGGCACCATTCCCATTCAAACCACCACATTAAGTTTGAATGACTTTATGCATTAAATACATATTTACATATAAAATTTCACTTTCTTATACCTATATCTAAAGTGTACACCAACCTATTTCAGTTTATATTGAAATGATAATAGCAGTAAAATTTTATGTATTTATTACTTTCTATGATGGCCTCTTTAGTGTACTAAGAGCAGTTAGAATGTATCCACCAAACACAGCTTTAGCAGGTATTATGTTATTCACTATAGTCCCTATGCAACAAAATCTCGGTTTCCTAAGAGATTTTTATTGGTTTATTGTGTGTATATGCATGAGTGTGGGCAGACAAATGCTCTGGTGCACATTGGATGCCAGAGGACAATTTGGGGGGCATTTGTTCCCTCCTGCCTTGCTTTAAGGTAGGGTCTTTCCGATTATTTCTACTGCTTCCAAGTACACAAGCTTCCAAGTCCTTCTGTCTCCATCTTCCATCTTACTGTAGAAGTGCTGCCAGAGACATACCACCACATATATGTTTTCTTCAGGATTTCTGGGGGCTAAACTCAGGCTATCAGGATTGTCTATTAAGCACTTTTGCTGGCTGACTGAACCATCTCCCTGGCTCAAATGTCCAGATTTACCAGTTGCAAACTTTTATTCTTTGATGTAATCAGAGACTGCTTTTTTTGTTTCCCTGCCACCCAGATCTGAACAATCATACAAAAATTTTATTAATTATAATACTCTTTGGTCAACGCCCCAGGCATATTCCTAGCTAGCTCTTACATATTAAATTAACCTATTTCTATTATTCATCCACCAATAAAAGCAACACATATACAGAAGGACATCCCACATCACTTTGACATACTTCTAATTTTACTTTGTCGATTCCTGGTAACCATCATTCTTATGATTATTTGACTTTTTTTTGATTTTTAAATTTTACATACTAGTCAGTTTCCCCTCTCTTCCACCTCTATCTCCCTATCTCACCACCATCCACTTCTCAGAGGAGGTAAGTCCTCCCTTGGTGAGTCAAAAAAGTCTGGTATGCCAAGTTGAGGCAGGACCAAGCCCCTCCCCTTATTTGATTGTTTTGAATATATGTGTAAGTGGGATCAGACAGTCTTTTTCTTCCCAATTTAGCTTATTTCATGTAGTCAAACGGCTTCTAGGTTTGCCCATATTATTGTAAATGACAGAATGTCTTACTGAGACTGAGCAACAGATATTATAACTATAATTCTTACTTAATAACTGTTTTGTTATATGTAATTTTACTATGTTAAAATAAAAGCCTTTCTCTTTTGTTTAAACAAAAAAAAATGGTGTAGGAGGTCATTCTGTATTTCTGTTACTTTCATTGGTTAAATAAAAAAACTGCCTTGGTCTTTTAATAGGACAACCCTTAGGTGGATAAAGGAAACAAAATAAAATTCTAAAATAAAAAAGACAGAGTCAGGGAGAGCCACCCACCATAAAACTACCAGGTCAAACACATTAAATCTTTCCCGGTAAGCCATAACTTGTGGTAACACACAAATTATTAAAAATGGATTAAACAAATATATAAGAGTTAACCAATAAAAAACTAAAACTAATGAGCCAAACAGTATTTCAATAAATACAGTTTCTATGTAATTATTTCAACAACTGGAAGCCAAACAAAAGGACACAGCCCACACGCCCCTTACTACATATATGCCATCTATTTCCCTAGTTCTCTGTGAGTGGCTGTTCAGGATGCCGCCCTGTCTTTTTCACTGGGAATAATCTAGAAAGTGCTGATGTTACTCCTTTTGTTGTAGTTGTATTTTTAAGCTTTTGAGGAATCTATACATTATTTCCCATAATATTTACAAAAAAGCTTATCATCATCAAATTACTAATGGTTGAAGCTGAATAGTTGTACCAATTCACCAACTTTTTGAAATATATATGTGTATATATGTGTGTATGTGTGTGTGTACATGTGTGTGTGTGTATATATATATGTATATATTTAAAATTATCAGTGATTTAAAAGAGAATACAGGCAATCAATAAGTTAAGAAAATGATATGCTCACAAACTAAGAGCATCAATAAGGAAATAGAAGCTACTAAGAGAATAACACTGGGGATGTGGCTCAGTGGTTAGTGCTTACCCGGCATGAATGAAACCCTGGGTCCATTGCCTATCACCATATAGACCAGACATGGGGCTCACACCTTTATTCTCAGCACTTAGAAGGTGGAGGCAGGAGGATCAGTAGCTAAAAATCATCCTTGGCTATATAGAGAATTTAAAGCCAACCTAGGCTACATGAGACCTATGTGAAAAGAAAAAAATCCTATAACCAAAATATATAATATGAGACATGAAATCTTTACTACGTGTTCACCAGCAGACTTGAGTACCTGAAGAAAGCATCCGTCTGAAGAGTGGAGGAAATCAAGAATGGAAAGCAGAAGCCAGTGGTCTTTGGGACTCTGGGAAGAGGAGCAACATGTCTGTGAAGATGCTGATAAAAAGAAAGGAGGCCTGTAAGGTTAGAAACTGAGCTTCATCCAGAAACCATGGGGGTCTGAAGATGGTAGTATAAATAGCAAATTTATTGCTGAATTTTATTTCTGCAACAAGAATCCATATGTTAGTTTTTGGTTTTTTTCTGCATGTTTCATTTTGGCATGGCCTTCATAGGAGGAATTAATTAACATATCATGTGGTTTTAATTTCTGTTTTATTAACGACTAATGATGTTCAGCGTTTTCATATGATATATAAATAACATATATCTATGATATGTAACATGATATTACCATATATATCACATACACATATATATGTACGCACACACAGCATGTAACCATGAGGATCTGAATTTGATATCCCAGAACCATTAATGTCAGGACTATTTATGGCACTCCTGAGAGACTAGTTACTTAGTTGGGTTTTTTGATATAGGGATTCATGTAGCTAAGGCTGGCCTCAGATTTGCTGTATAGCTGAAGATGACTTTGAACCCCAGATTTTCTGCATCCACATTTCAAGTGCTGGAATCACAGACATGTGTCACCACACACAGCCCAGAAGTATCTTAAACACCACGACATCCCCGCCTTCTATCACCCACAGTGATGGGGTTACAGGCACAGGAGACCATGTCTAGCTTTTCCATAGGTGCTTGGCTCATGCACGTGTAGAGAGCACTCATATCCAGCTTCCAAATTTTTCTTATATCCTTTGTTTCTGAGCACTTTCCTTTTGCCTTTCAATTATTGATCCAAAGGTTGAGGAAAATCCCCCTCCCTTTTCTTACTGCTTTTGGTTAACACCACAGGGTATTGTCTTTTGCTTATTTAATAGGTCTAATGTCCAGTATTTCTGCTTTATCTGGCCTTTCATGCTCAGCTGTTTGTTTTGAGTCTCCCTTGTCTGTTCAGACCTCTCACCCCATTTTAAAGTCATGGTTCAACATTTTTCTTCCACATTCATGAGAACATAGGAGGGTGCTGCTTGCCCTATTCTGCCATGAAAGCTATTATTATTGTATATTTATTCAGACGTGGTGTTGTATGTATGTATTTAATTAAGTGTATATCTGTGAGGTCGGGGGTGTGTGCCACTGCCCACATGTTCAGGTCAGAGGACTACTTGCATGAATTGGTTCTCTCCACCATTCTCTCTTTCCTGGGTCTCATGTGGAAACTCAGGTCTTCAGGTGTGGTGGCAAGAACATTTACCCACTAAGGTGTCCGTCTCACCAGCCTTATATATTCATTTCATAGACGAGAAAAGTGATGCTCTGATGTAGTTGTTGCTTTCTTTACTCTTTGCTCTTTAGGTGGCCTACCACCTGGCTCCCAAATGAATCACACACGGAAGCTTATCCTTACTTATATAGCCTTAGCTTGGTATGTTTCTAACCAGCTTTTCTTAAATTATTCCACCTACCATCTGCTTATGCGCTTTTACCTTTCTCTATTTCTGTGTATCTTTTCTTTCCTTCTTATACCATGTCTGACTGTGTAACTGGGTAACAGACCCGTGCAGTCCTCCTCCTTCTCTTGCTCCTAGATTTTTCTCTTTCTTTCTTCCCCACACCTCCTTTTTCTCCTTCTACTTATTCTCTCTTCCTGCTATCCCCACCTATCCTTTCTCCCACCTTGCTATTGGCTCTTTATTAGACCATCAGGTATTTTAGACAGGCAGAGTAACACAGCTTCACAGAGTTAAACAAATGCAACATAAAAGAATGCAACACATCTTTGCATCATTAAAACAAATGTTCTACAGTATAAACAAATGTAACATGTCTTAAAATAATATTCCACAACAGTCTAAATGCTGAGGAAGTATCCAACTCACCCACAATTAACCTGACGATAAGCAGGGAAGCTTTGGAGTATTCTTGAATTTTTAAAGTTTTCCAGTGTACACCATTGGGGTACGGTTATGCTGTCTGCCACCCATTGTGTCCCCCCCCTTCCTACAGGCATCTTGCCATTTCTCCCTATTGTGACCTCCAGGAGCTAGAGTTTTTCAGAATTCTATCCAGTGAGTCATTATTTTTAATTCTCTTGTGTCTTATAAGGTCATAGTCTTCAATGTCCAATGAGAGAGAATTTTTTTGCATTTACATATCAAAATACTAATGACTGGTAAATGATACAATACATTGAAATTACTTCCTGGGTTTATAATTTCAAATGCTCCTATAATTACACCATTATATCACAGCCAGTGAATTCCTTACCTCTTCCTGCCAGTAGCTTTTGAGATAAAGACTTATACTGGCTTTCCACAGTACATAGTCTTTCATAGCCTTCCTTTGAGCTTACTCTCTGTGTTGCTTCTATTTACCTTGCCTGTGTGGTTGTATATGCAGGCAATATATTCAGCCTTTTAACAATCTATACAATGAGGCTCTTTCTTTAATATTAATATTATTATTGCATGTGTGGTTCATGTGCTAAATGTACAGGGTGTACATATGAGTATGTACCCACAAAGATCAGAGGAGGACACAGGTGTCTTCCTTCATCACAGTCCACATTATTGCTTTCCAAAAGGGTCTGTTACTGAGCTGCAAGCTTGCTGTTGCCTTTGTCTTTCTGATTAGCCAGCTTCAGAAATCTGTCTGACTCTGTTTCTTTCCCAAACGCCAGTGTTACAAAATTATAGCTGAGCCCCATTTTCCCTAGGTGCTGGGAATTTGAACTCAGGTCTTCTTCATATTTTGCAGAGTTTACTGACAGGCCCTTCTGTTTAAATTCTCTTTTTAATTATTTTAAATTGACAAGTGATAATCATACATATTTATAAATACTATATACCATTTTGACTTTGTGCTGACTATTTTATATGCCAACTTGACATACACTAGATCATTTTGGAAGAGGAAACCTCAGTTGAGAAAATTTTCTCACCAGATTGGCCTGCGGACAAGTCTGTGGTACATTTTCTTGATTGATAATTGATTTGTGGGTGGTGCCATCCCTGACTGGTGGTCCTGGGTGCTATAAGAAGGCAGGCTGAGTAAGCTAGTGAGGACCAAGCCAGTGAGTAGCTCCCATCCATAGCCTCTGCATCAGCTCCTGCCTCCAGGTTCTTGCCCTGCTTGACCTTTTCCCTGGACTTCCTTCAGTGATGGACTCTGACCTGGAAGTGTAAGATGAAATAAAACCCTTTTCTTCCCAAGTAGCTTTAGGGCATCACATTTTATCTCAGCTGTAGAAACCCTAATTAAGACAGCCATTTATGGTGCAGAAATAAGGGTATCTACCACCTCTAACCTGTGCTATTTCCTTATGTGGGTTGGAAATTCTTTTTTTCAGCTATATTAAAATACACAACTGCTGTATATCAATTTCCTCTGAATTGAAACACTCCTTCCAAGAGGAGGAGGACATGCTCATGAGATTCAGGACTTTACATGTCTGGGAACGCTGAAACTTTCAGGATTTACCAGGTCCCTTTATGGTAAAGTAGCTGCTTTGGAAGACACTGACCAGATGAGCTACCTATAAATGGTGAGAGAATGGTTCTGCTGCCTGTGGATTCCCTTCCAGAGTTGAATAGGTGTGTGTGTGTGTTCCCAGGAAAGGTCTCACACATAACAACATTGCACTATCACTAATACTGTTTCTCTACTTTGCTACAGACCGTGGTTCTCAACCTGTGGGTCCTGGCCTCCTTGGGGTTTGAATGACCCTTTTAGAGGGATGGCCTTAGACCATCAAAGAGCAAGATATTTACATTATGATTGACAACAGTAGCAAAATTATAGTTACAAAGCAGGAACAAAAATAATTTTACAATTGGGGAGTCACCACAACATGAGGAACTGTTAAAGGGTTGCAGTGTTAGAAAGGTTGAGAACCACTACTATAGAATATAGTAACTTTCTCCTTTACTTAACTGGATGTTTGTATTATTATTTTTGCTCCTCCCTCTCTTTTCTCTGTCCATGTTCTATGACCCTTTATTCTATATTCGGTTTCTATGAAATCAACTCTGTGATTTCTACATATTAGTGTCTGTTTTTCTGTGTATGTTTTTGTTTACTTACATTGCTGCTATGGTGATACCATCTGGGGCAACAGGAGCAGGCTCCTTTTCTCTGACAATTAAGAAATTAAAGGACAAGGTTTGTTCCAGAACCTTGGGGAATCCTAGCACAGCCATTATATAATACATGAGAATTTGGGGTTCCCTCTTGGGCTTCTTAGTATCATTAATAAACAAAACTAGGAAGCTAAAGGACCAAGAATAAACTAAAATTGAAGCTTGAGGACAATTTCTTAGAGTTTAAAAGAAAAAACTCTAGGGTAGACAAGCTGGACATCTTGTGGCTTTCTAGAAGAGAGGAGGAGAATGGAGGTGTGATGTGTGATTCCCCTCTGTATGCAGTGAATACCATTGGTTAATAAAGAAACTGCCTTGGCCTGTTGATAGGGTAGAGCAGAGCTAGGTAGGAAAAACTAAACTGAATGCTGAGAGAAAGGAGGCAAAGTCAGGAAAAAAGCCATGGAGCCATCGCCAGAGACTGACATGCCAAAACTTTGCCAGTAAGTCACTGCCACGTGGTGGTACACAGAATAATAGAAATTGGCTAAATTAATATGTAAGAGCTAGCCAATAAGAAGCTAGAGCTAATGGCCCAAGCAGTGATATAAATAATATAGTTTCTATGTGGTTATTTCAGGAGTCTGGGCAGCTGGGAAATGGGCAAGCGGCTTCCCCACAACAAATTGGCACTCCAAAGTGGTCGACTATATCCATGTGAAACCTGAGAAAGCTTGAAAAGGAACTCTAGACACCAACAAACAAAGTTTAGCCACATTTTTTCCCAAATGGGCTTTGCTTGCTGGTGACATTCTGCTGCTCCTTTAAGAGAGGTCTTTCTGATTCAGTGGTAGCAAAAAAACAGCCTCACGGTTTTGAAATGGTGGCTTCCTGGCCTTGGGCCATGCTGCTAGCATGAACTCTGACTCTTTTGGGAGGCCAAGCATTTTAACGGGGTTTTGTGAGCAATGTATTATAACTGCTTAATGGTTCAACATAGACCTGCAGCATACTTGGAACTGGGGTGGTGTGCGCAGCTTGCAGAGGAAATGAACATGCCTCCACCATCCTGGACTGGGTGGAGCAAGCAGGCAGGACTGTATTTCCCCTAGCAATGTCACTGCTTAAGTTCACAAGAAGGGCTTAGCATTTTAAGAAGCACTTCTGGTAAGAAAGAATTACAGATATGTAATAAAGACAAATCCAGATGGACGATAGCTCTAAATGAGTCACAGTGTGTTTAAAAAAGTACGTAGGCTTGGGAGAGAGAAGAAAAATAGTATAGAAGAGACAGAGTACAGTCTTAGATTAAAAGGAGTAAAGAAAAATAAGCCATATAAAGATGGAAAATTCACAGAGAGCCTGGATTTTTCTTTGAATCTGTTGGCTGTGATGGAGCTAAGTACAGAGAGTAATTCATTGTACAGACTATTAAAGTAAACCTGCATATATACTCTAAAAGTATCTTGACTTCAAAATTTGGGTCTATGGATATGTTACTTTGGAAAAGAGGTTCTTCTTTTGTTTCCACAGAGAATAAGAGCCTGTGGGATCCTTCCAGACTAATGCGGTTAGTCTCCTTGAATAGCCCTCAAAAATTACTTTGCCCAATAAACAGCAGGAAGCAGTTTGGAGAGAACTATGCCCATATTCCCAAATATTGTTTGTAAATGTTTCTTTACATTTAAATGGGGATATGCTATAGAGATTTGCATTGATATGGATCTTGGTTTATTGTTACAAATTTAAGGTCAGTTTTGTTATATGTATATTTCTGCTCTTGATTACAGTATTGTGTTTGGACAGTTCATTTAAAAATGTAATGTATAATTAAGAAATATAGGTTAATAAATAATCATCTATAATAGTCAAGCTTGTAGTCATATTAGTTAGGTTTTCTAGATATATAGAGATATATTTCAGTTAGGTGTTCTTCAAATCTTTCAGAGATCTTCAGAATATGGCATTTAAAATGTTTTAAGAACTTGGGACTTTTCATGACAGTGAGACATCTGCTCCTGGCAGCACCAATCTACTTCAAGAGGATGATGGGCATAGAAGAGGCTCTTTATGGAGTTGTTTAGCCATTGGAGCAAAAAACTGCTCTTGCCTGGACTGCTTGATGAACTAGATATGCAGGACCACAGAGAAATGACTGCTGAACTTGCCTAAAGGTGAGAAAGGGCCTTCGGGGTCTCTGCTCCATTAAAGGGTCTGCCAGACATTCTGCTGGATACAGAAGAAAGTAACTGGCAAACTGCCAATATAGGTGGAACTGTCTCTGAAATTTCCTGCTTCATGGAAAAGTCTGCTGGATACTATGGACCTGTAGGCTAAATATGGATGCCCCAATGGTACAGAAGAACTTTGGGTGACTGTCCAGGCAGCAAAATGTCTCTGTCAATTCTAGAGTTTGGAAGTTGCTTACAATGAACTTCCTGTTTACTTAGGTAATATTATATCCTTCTGGACTCTTTGATGGAGTTGAAGAATTTACAGTTATAGTTTTCCTTAGTTGTGATAAAAGATAAAGTAGATATAAATATTATAACTGTAATTACTACTTGATACCTGTTTTGTTATATGTAATTTTACTATGTTAAAGTTAAAACCTTCCTTTTTATTTAAACAGAAGAGGGGAGGTGATGTGGGATTCCCCTCTGTATGCTATGAATACCATTGGTTAATAAAGAAACTGCCTTGGCCTGATAGGGTAGAGCAGAACTAGATGGGGAAAACTAAACTGAATGCTGGGAGAAAGGAGGCAGAGTGAGGGAGAAGCCATGGAGCCACCACCGGAGACAGACATGCTGAAACTTTGCTGGTAGCCCATGATCTCGTGGTGATGCACAGATTAGTGGAGATGGGTTAAATTAAGATGTAAGAGTTAGCCAATAAGAAGCTAGAGCTAAGGGGCCAAGCAGTGGGGCTGAGCCGTCAGGAAGAAACAAGTGGCCTCATGACAACAGAGATGAGAAAGAATGAAAGCTGTGCACAGCTCTGAGGTCAGCCTCTCAGCTGCAGGCAGCCATGTGGGGAGGAAGACTTTAGTAAAACAGTAAGGAAGCAGAGTGTAAGTTAGGGAGTTTTAAGGCCCACTTCTGCTCTGGCTAGCATCTGAAAGAGGACAGAAGAGGAGAAAAAGAAATAATCTTGCTTTTCTGACTGAGGGTCTGAAAGGGCTGACCCAGCCTGACCTCATGATGGCTCATAGGGACTGCCCTAGAGAACAGGAATTCAGGGAAAGAAAAGCACATCATCCTAAAGTGAACCTGCCTTCCTAGGGATTTCTAGCCTGGCCCCCTACTGGCCCACTGGAATAATCCTTAAGGGAGGAGATGTCTCCACCTAGAGGTTGATTTTATCCTTACAATAGAATTTTATTATTTCTTATACTATCAGCTATAATACAGCAATAAGATCTCTATGCTAATCACTATCTATTGCAAATGGAGGCTTCTCTGAAAGGCTTGAGAGTTGCATTATCTATTGGTATAACAATAAGTCATTAGGAGTCAGTTTAATACTACGTCCATTTAGCAAAATAATAGTAGTAGGTCCCTTAGGGCTTTTGCTCTGTCTAGCCATAGGCTCTTGGCCCAATAATGGTGCCAGGTATAGGTTTCATCTTGTGGAGAAGGACTTAAATCCATGAAGAAAGTGGTTGCTTATTCCTGTGGTGTTCTTGCCACTGTGGCACCAGTGGGTGTGTCTTGTTGGGACAGGAATTACTCTACCTCAAGGTTCACAGCTGGGTCGGACTAAAGATTCCTTTTCTCCTCTTGTAGCTTCCATGGCACCTTCCAGCACTATGATAGCAAATGAGTAAGGATGAAGCTTCTGGGCCAGTACCAAGTTTATTTTCCATGTTCTATATTACTCAAGTATGTGGTATCTTCAGCAATGGGGTCTTATTGTCAAGTTCTGGATTGTAGTCTAAGAACACTGGTGATAGCCTGTAGTGTTTGGGGTCTTTAGTACCTCACTGACCAATACCTCCCCCAAGAAGTTGCCCATTCCTGGCACTGGGCTTTTTATTTATTAGCCTCTGGTGTCTAGTTGGGGTATTATTGTCCTATAATGGGACAATTCCATTTTATTCTACCATGTATATGGAAGCTTCTGCAGTAGTAGATTTCTACATGACCCTTCAGAAAGGTCTTTAGTGTTATCCAGCCCCCACACCCACAACTGGCCAAGGTGCAGAAAATAGAGATGGCTTAGTGCTCGGCCCTAAATGGAGAAGATATACCACACTCCCTCTGTCCAAGGCTTAGAGATCCTTGCAAAGGATGGAGAATAAATAAGAGCTAGAGGTAGTGGATACAAGGAAGCAGCATCTTCTGGACCCAGCAGGGCAGCTGCACATGAACACACAGTGACCAGGCACAGGATGAGGAAAACCTATGTAAGAGCAAGGCAGACAAAATCTCAGCATGGAGAGGACAGCTGGGCTGGAGACCCCACCCAGAGCCATGGGGCTGATGACCATTGTTAGCTGCTGGGAGAAAGAGAATCCGATTTCTCCAAGAGTGTAGTCCCTGCTGAGTTGACCACACATCCAAGAAAACTTGAGAAGAGCAAATTGATCTTGGTGGACTTCTTTTTTTTTAAGGGCACAAGGTTAGGTAAAGCGGTGGGGGAAGATCTGGGAAGAGTTCAGGAAGGGGGTGAGTATGATCAAAGTACGTTTAATGAGGTTCTCAAAGAATTAATAAAATTAAATGCAACAGGAAAGAACTTTTGCAAATGCAAGCTTTAAAATGCTGTAAAGTGTTTGGAAATCAGAAGCCATACAGTCTTGTTGAAGAATAAAATGCAGAGGGTGGATAATTCAGCTATGATTAAGAGTAAAAAGCTGGGCAGACTTCCTGCTTGAGTTAATGAAGGGCTTCATAAGTCTTGTGTGAAAACACTTTGTCTGTTAGGAAATCAGATAATGTGTAAGGTCAGACAACAGATTCACGGGTGGCAGAGCTTGGAAGTATAAGTCCACACGGTTGGGATCCTGAGACTGTAGGTTCCTAGCTCTGTGTTTTGAAGAAGTTTCTTAGGCTCTAAAAACCTAAGTTTAGAGCCAAGAGTAAGTCCATTTGATTCTTTAGCTTGTACAATTAAGAGATACAGTGATAGAAACTGCAGTTAACATCATTATCACCACCATGAGAACCACCACCACCACCACCAACAACAACAACAGCACCACCACCACCATCACAAGCACCACCAACACCACCACTACCACCACCACCAACACCACCAACAACAACAACACCACCACCACCACCAACAACAACAACAGCACCACCACCACCACCAACAACAACAACAACAGCAAGAGCAACACCACCACCATCACAAGCACCACCAACACCACCACTACCACCACCACCACCAACAACAACAACAGCAACAGCAACACCACCACCAACAGCAACAGCAACACCACCACCACAAACACCACCACCACCAACATCAACAACAACACTGTCACAATGTTTCACTACCACTTTTGTTCTAGTGCTAAGGAAAATTGTAACAGAAAGAAGAGAATAAAAACACAACTTGTTAAAAATTCTACTGTATTCTTCCGTGTGGAGAAATGGGAGGAACTTAAACATCCCAGGACAATGGTGAGGAGAGAGTTGGTATGAGAAAGACATGGAAAGTCAGACCCACTTTGTCTACTGAGCAGAGAGAGCAAAGGAAAGTTCCTTCCTCATGTATGATCGAGAGGATCAGGGAAACAGTATTGTCAGTAAGTTTGAAATCTGGATGGAAACACGACATTAATGGCTAGGAACACAGCCCTTGCCTAGCGCCTGCAAGTCCCTGCCAGATCTCACACTGGAAAGGAAGGTTTCTTTCTGAATGTGCCCTCACTGATACACTGGCATTGGTAACTCCCCTTTCTAGGCTGTCTCTGTGGGGAGGGCATTCTGGAGGAGCCATTCAGAACTTAATTCTGAGTTTTCCTGCCATCTGCTCCAGAAGGTAATCCCCCAGGCAGGAGGCAGGCTCCACGTCTCATATTCAGCATTTTGCAGAATGCTTGCGCCTATGATGAACGTAGAATGAATGACAGACCTGTACGGGTAGCTCATCGACAGTTATCCTAATGCATATGCTATGCTCATGCTTCCTGACAAGCTCTGCATTTCAAGATCTTAAAGAAAGAACACTGAAGGTATGTGTGTGTGTGGGGGGGGGTATATGGTATGTCTCCTGTGCAGCCCCTGCAAGTGGTGCTATCAGTGTTATTTTAATCTTGTATGCCTGTCTCCCTAGCCCTGTGTCGGGTTTTGGTATGAATAAGTTGATCGTGGTCTCCCCAAATGTTCATATATTGGAAACTTAACCCCTAACTGTGAGTTGCTTGTATTTAAACATGGTATTTTGGGGAGGCAATTTGAGTTAGATGAGGTCAAGAGATGGGGCTCCCATGATGGAATTAGTGTGTTTGTGTGACGAGAATGCATTTGCTCTGTCTCTCCATGTAGTGCCTGTCATTGTGTTGTGACGTAATGAGCTCTTCATCTGATGTCAGTGCTGTGTTTGGGGCCTTTCCAGCCTCTGGAAAAAGTGAGCTCAATAACTCCTATTCACTATAAACTTCTTGACTGATAGCACCCAGTTACAGCAACAGAAAGTGCGCTGTGACCATTGCTCCTGATTCTCATAAGCACTTGGTTTTGTAATTACAATAGAAACTGCTCATTTGTGCTCACAAACTTCACTTGAAAGGAGAGTTTGAGCCATGTAAGATACACAGCTTCTAATCCTGCCCTCTGGCTCGTCCAGCTGTCATGGATGGAAATTGTCAAAGAGCAATTTCCAATGTCCCATTTTCTTGAGAGCTTTCTGACTCTGGAGTGGGTGGTGGCCTTGGCCTCCCTGTCAGCTGCCCAAGCTCTTGTACAGCTTACTGTTGTGGTCATTTCCCTTCATGGACACGCCAGCTGCTCCCAGTCCTCCTCTGCATGTCGCAGCCCCCACTCACTGAATCGCTGGCACCCAGCAGCTCACAGCCCTTCTCCCAGTACTGGTCTGTGGACAAGGTCAAGTTTGGATCAGGGTCCAATTAGAATTCTGTTCCCACAGTCCCGTCTTTGTGATATTTTCCACTGAGTGCATGATCCCTTTGTGTGTGTGTGTGTGTGTGTGTGTGTGTGTGTGTGTGGAGGGGAAGGTGCATGTTCATGTATAGGTACACACACCTGTGTGTGTGTGCAAGAGGACAGCCTTGAGTGTTGTCCCTCCGGCACTGTCCATTTTTTGTTTTCACTGGCCTGCAACTAGCCAAGTACACTTGACTAGCTGGCCAGTGACCATGGATTCTCCTGTTCCCTCCTCCCCTAATCCTAGGGTTACAAGTGTGCACCACCACACCTGATCTTTTCATATTTTGTGGGTTCTGAGGATCGGTCTCACATGAGACTCATGTAAGATGAGCATCTTCAAATTATTTAGTTCACCAAGCTCGTGTCTCGTTGTCAGCTGGCCACAGGTGTTAGCACTGCTGCTGAAGGCCTACTGTGATAACTGCTGAGGGTCCAGCCTAGGTCCTGCTGAGAACTGAATCTTTCTGAGGCCCCTGCTGTGCAGATGTCATTGAACCATTGCAACAGCATGGAAAGAACGACACTGCTTAACAGCCTTGATTTTTTTCTTCTTATCCCACACGTCAGCTTTCTCGGGCTCTTGCACACAAAGAGCTTTGTACTGGAATTGTCAGAGTCAGAGCCTGAGCCCCAGGATCTCAAACGAGCTGTGTCTGGCTGCCTGCCGACAAGCAGTTAAACAGACAAGTAACAGAAAAGTGGGGAAAGGAGACTTTCTTGATGTGACCTCATAGAGAAGAGGGACAGAGATATCTAGTGACCTCCCAAGCCTATCTATGGGCCTTCACATGACATTTTGGCTTAAAGAGAAGGCAAGAGGTGTGCTTAACAGTCCTGGCCAAAGTGTGGTCCTGCCCAACACTGATCCATCATTCTCTCAGCTCAAACTCTGCTACAAGGTCACCTGAGACACTGTCAGAATGTGTCTCAAGCTCTCCCATGGTCGAGTACCCAGCTTCAGCCTTATTCTCCCAGCATAAGACTCCTAGAAAAAGTCTAGATTCTCAGAGTTCATTATGTAAATAGTCTGAAAGCCAAAGCGTGTGGAGGAGGGACACACTCTACCTTTAAATGTCTTCATTCCTAGGAGGACTGGTATACGTTGAAGCTGGTCTGTGTTGCACACGTCTCTTAAAACTTTTATTGTGCTTAGCAGAGTGTCACAAAGGGACATTTGTACCTGCCATGCCTAGTCTATGACAACCCTGACATACTGAAATTTATATCACTGGTTTCATTGTTTTCTTTTGAGAGACAATGACTTCAACAGATCTGCAAATTACATAACAAACTAAAAACGACTTTCACTTCTTGAAGTCACTATATGTGGCTACTCTGTCGGGCATGTCATTGTAGCTGAGTCTTTTCTCTCCTCCCCTCTCTCTCCTCTTGCAAGCTTTGCATGCCAGTGCATATATGTGTCTGTGCGTGGAGGCTGGAGGTCAACCCTGGACTTTATTCCTCAGGCACCATCCACCTTTGATGAGATGTGAGCTCTCACTGGCCTGGAACTCACCAAATAGGTTAGGTTGCCTGGCCACTGAGCTCCAGGGATCTACCATCCCTACCTCTTCAGCACTTAGAACTGCCTGGGCACATTTGACCACACTTCATTTTTTTGGTTTTCTTTTCATTCTTTCCTTTCCTTTCCTTTTCTCTCCTCTCCTCTCCTCTCCTCTCCTCTCCTCTCCTCTCCCCTCCCCTCCCCTCCCCTCCCCTCCCTTCCCTTCTCTTCTCTTTTCTTTTCTTATGTGGGGTCTAGAGACCAAACATAGGCCCTAGAACTTCCACGGATAGCACTTTACTGACTGATATATCTCCTGAGAACTGAAAATATTTTTCTTCTTTTTAATTGATTTTTATTGAGCTCTACATTTTTCTCTGCTCTTCTCCCTGCCTCTTCCCTCCCCCCCTTCAACCCTCCCCCAAGGTCCCCATGCTCCCAGTTTACTCAGGAGATCTTGTCTTTTTCTACTTCTCATGTAGATTAGCTCTATGTATGTCTCTCTTAATGAAAATGTTTTTCTAATTTTACAGATTACAGAAGAGAAAAACCAAAGTTCATCAAGCTTAACTGAGTTTCTTTTTTTTTCTTTTTTTTTTTTAACTGAGTTTCTTAAAGTCACAAGATACTAGGAAGAATAGACAGAATTTGAGCTCTGAGCAATACAAATCTGGGATTATGTTATCTGGCATAAGAACTGCTAATTATAAACTGTTATTAATTATAATAAACTAAATGAAAATATTAGTTCCTTAGTGACTACCTGTTATACTGTATTGGATAGTGCAGAAGAAAATATCTACATCACATGAAGTTGTCTTGCTCAGCTTTAGTGTCCTTGTATAAAGCCTTGAAATACAGCACCAACTCACCTCCAGAAACGCCTAGACTCCCTGCTCTCCATGCTGGCTCTGGGCCACTCCACTGCAACTGTGATTCCCATATTCTTACTCTCTCAAGACCTCTGCTTTATTTACTATTCTCATTGCTGTTACCATGTACCTAAAAAGAAGCCATGTAAAGAAGGAAGAGTTCATTCTGGTTCACAGTTCCAGGGCATAGTCTATCATGTCCACACATAAATATACGCATGTACATATACATATACATATACATATACATATACATAATACACACATCTGTCTGCACATAAACATACACATGTTCACAAATAGAAATATGCACATGTACATTCACAAATGTTAATATATAAATGTACACGCAAAAACATAGGAGTGCACATGCACAAACAAGTATAAATAAACACTGTACAAACATAATTATACACATGTACACACAAATGAATATACACATGAACATACACATAAAAATACATATGTCTGCACATAGACACACATGTACATGTGCAAACATAAATATACAAATGTATATAACACACATATAAATTTACATATAACATGCACATGTACACATGTAAATAGACATGTACGCACAATTTTAAACATGCACATACCTAAATATACACATGCACAAAACATAAATGTACAAACACACACACAAACATACACATATAAACACATCAGTAGACATGACATGCAAATAAATATACACAGGTACACATAAACTTATATTTTTACACAAACACAAGAAATGCACATGTACACAGACAAACATGAATGCACACATGTACAAACACAAAAATATAGAAATGTACACATTAAATATACACATGTATATATGCAAACATAAATGTACAGATATTTACACATAGACAAATATGTACTGTGCACATGTAAAGATATACATGTACTTACACAAACATACACATTTATACACACATAATACACATAAAGATATATGTGTAAACACAAAAATATGTGGGCATAAATATGGATTTCTGTACACACATAAATATACACAAGTATGTACACAAATACACAAATAAACACATGCACAACCACAAACATACATGTGCACAAATATAAACATTTACACACATTAACATATATGCACACATATGCTTACATATGTATTCAAACATAAAGAAAAACATGTACACACATAAATAACCACATATACATACCCACAATAATATACAAATATGCAAACACATAAACAGATATAGGTACACAGTCAGAGATATACACGATTACATATATATATAAACATACACCTGTTTACACACAAACTAAAACATACACAGGAACACACATAAAGAACACATGCACATACACATTATGCACCATATACTCACAAACATAAATATTCACATTACACACCTAAATATACTCATTTATACATGAAAACACAAGTACACACATGCATACATACACGTACACACAAATAAATATACAGATACATGCACAAACATAAATATGCTCATGTACACACAAATATACACATCTGCACACGTAAATATGCATTTGTATGCACTCAAACACACACGTACTTACAGATGTGCACACAGATAAACATGAGTCTAGGACGCTGACTCACAAACTCTAAGTCCTTAATCCTCATCTGTATCTCTGTTCTCACCACCCTGACTCAGCTCCTGTCAACTCCAACCTAAATAACCCAAACAGCTTCCCTTCTGTTCAGCCTCAGGCAAGTGTCACGGATGTGTAAGCTCCTTCCCACATGCTCTCTAGATTTTGAAAATCCAAATCTGATTTTGTTTCTCTCATGATAAATATCTTAACATGATCATGCGTCTAATGGAGAGCCATTAGAAAGCTCCCCAAGCTCTTTTGTATGACTTGTGTGTGATCCTAAGGGACCCTTCTAGACAAAGTTGTGCAACTCACACCCTCACTCTGCCGTGACTCTCACTCCTTCCTCATTCCCCAAACACAGTAGCAGCAGGAGGTTCTCCTCTAAGCAGCTCCATGTCTTCCTGGAAACATCAGCACACCCTTTGGAATTCATCTAACTTTGCTTCTGGAATCTTTCAGTGCCTTTTCCTTTGGAACTCACTTTTTCCTTCTCCTCCCTCACACGTGGGTTCACAGCAGTCATAGTGTGCTACATGTGTTTACACTTGTAGCTTTCACAGGTTGGAACTCTTTCAAATAAAAACAATACCTTTAATTCTTGATTTTGGTCCTAAAATCTAAAAATTATGCCTGACTAATTATCTGGCACTTGTTAGGAGTTTGAAGTGCCAGTAAATGACAGTTAGATTAAATTGTGAATTTAGGTAGTCATAAGCAAAAACAGGAGGCAGGAAGGATGTCTGGGAGAATGCCATTGTCTCTCTTGTGCTTGTTTTGTAAATCAGGAAATTAAGAACAGTATGGTCTTAGGATAAAATATCCAGACATGAAAATAAAAGTTGCTAAAATGTATCTGACATCAGATAAAGAAAGGTTGCATCTCCTTCTCTCATATTTTCTTGATTCATAAACTGTTTATAGTTATTATTTTTGATCTTTTGGTACTTATTTTTTCAGGTTTTTATATAATCACACCATTTCTCCTTTCCTTTATCTCCCTCCAAATCTTCCCTTATCCCCTTCCTTTTTCTCTTTCAAATTCATGTCCGTTTTCATTCATTGTTGTTACATGCATACATTCATTGTTGTGTATATGCATATATATTTCTAAATATAACCTACACAGTCTGTATGATATTACTCATATGGAAGCATTTTCGGGGTTAGCCATTTGGTGTTGGAGAACCAGTTGGTATGCTCTTCCCTACAGAAAACTAATTCCTCCATTCTCAGCATTCCCCGGCTGCATGCACTTGTTTGTGTGGGGCTGAGGCCTCATGGGCTTTCCCTTGTCTGCTTTGGCATGTCTATTATCGTTGTCCTTGTCAGCTCATGTTTTGGTCGTCATGTTGATGACACTTCATGAGCATAGATTCTGATGTTCCTAGGAGATGCAATCTCCTAGCAAATGCCCTGGTCTTCTGACTCTAACGACCTTTCTACCTACCTGCCTCTTTCCTGATCTTTGAGTAGGAGACGTGTTTTGTGGGTGTGTCATTTGGGACTGGGATCGTGTTTTCTGTAATGGCCTCTATCTGTTGCAGGGAGGAGCTTGCCTGAAGAGGAGTGAGGACTACAGTTCTCTGTGAGCACAAAGACATGTGTAAGCTGTAGTTAGGGACTGTGGTGGTTAGTGAAGTGGTAGCTTCAGGCTCTCTCCCAGACCCATGACTTCACTAGCCCTGACTAGCTCACTGTATCTCCTTTCAGTACCAGACGGTGTTTCCCTCTTGTTACCTGGGTCTTAAGTCAGTTCGAGAGCTTTTCAGGTGGCGTGTGCCACTACTGCATCTTTAGGGTTTTCATGACATGCTGGTCATCGTCACAGCGCATAGGTGGGTAAGACTGTTGGTTGCTACCCTCATTTGGAAGTTTGCGTGGTACCTTCGGGCTCCATGAAAATTAGTACTCGGGGAGGAGGCGTTTAATGCCTTCTTTTGAGACAGGGTCTTAATATGCAGCCTTGGTTGTCCTGGAACTCACTATGTGAATCAGAATGGCCTAAAACTCATAGATACCCACCAGATTCTGTCTCCTGAGTGCTGAGACTAAAGGTGTATACCACCATGCCCAGCTCATTTAATGCTTTTTTAAATCGAAGATTAAAGGAAGGAAAACACTTCATCTATCTTCTTAGAATGTGTTACTCTAGGGAAGAATTCAGTAATGGCTCAATTGCATATCCTGTTTGAGATAAACTAATTTAAGCAGAAGAATCCTTTCATTTGCTTTGTTACTTGACCACATAAATACACCTGATTAGATCTGAAGACCCACAATTCCTGCTTTACTTCAAGGTCCATGAACACTTATTTATTTACTTGGAACTTAATCAACATTAAAGATTTAAATTATCTCTACTAAATTGGACTTCATTTATTTAATTTAAGATTACAGCCTATGTAGGTCTTTTAGATTTAAATACTCCCACGTATGCCATAGGGTCTTTTATCACCTACATAGTTCATTCCAAATATCTCAAGTCTGTATCTTCTAGAATTATTTGAAAACTAAGTGTCACAGACCAAAGAACAAAGTTTTGTGGAACATATTTATTTAAACATGCCTCTCAATTATTAATAGTCTCGCTTTCGCCTATTCTGTCTATATAACCAGTAGTCATTGAGAAATAAAGAAATGGTCATAGTCCAGATCTTGACTGTGGATACATGTATAGCTCTCAGTAAGAAGACAGGGCAAACAAAAGTCTCAAAAACCTCAGAATAATTGCAATATTTAATTTCTAACATGCAGTCATCGCCTACAAAGTCTATAGGGCCATTCAGTTCATATAGTTGTTCAGGAAAGAGGAAACCTTTAATTATTTATACTATGTAAATACACAAATTTACTGGTTAGAATTCACTCATACAACTTTAGGATCACAAATATAGCCTAAAATGTTTTGTTCCTATGACCATACTATTATGGCTGTGCCATGAGCCCCCCAGAGACCACCAGGAGTCCAAGTTTTATGCAAAAGATAAGAACCTTTATTGCAAACTCGAACTTGAACCCTCCCTCTGTTCTGACTCAGTGGTTTGCATCAGAGAACCCTGAGCTCAGTTATGGAAGGGGATTTTAAGGAATAAAGGATAGGGGAGGGGAATTCCAGATTCAGATGGGGGTTGAACTCAGATGGGGGTTGCAGGAGTGAGGCAACAGAAGTCTTGTCTAACAGGGATTGGTACTGGCGCTGCTGCAAGGAAATTGGCAACCTATATACAAGTTATGTAAGCTATTCTCAATGTTCTGGAGCATCTAGTACTTGCTTGTCTCAGTTCTGATTGGTCTCCCACAGGGTACAGTTTGTGTTTTTTCCTGGTTGTTGTAAGGATGAGGTCTAGTCTTTGGTATTGTTAGCCTGCAGTCTATCATGGCTGCACTGATGTTAAGTTAGGCTTCCTTAAGTATTTGCACAAATGTTAACTAGCTTTTATATTATTTAACAATGCTATACTCAAAAACACAGTAAAGTGCTGCTCAAGGTGTTCCAGGTACTTATAGCCCACTTAATGTTCTATTACTTAATGAAAAAATCGTCAACATCATTGGCTTTTGCTATCTCTTACATTATCGCTTGCTTAATATTTTAAAATTTATGTATGCTAATCTTGTCTCCAGGCAAAACTGAATTGCAAAATCTGAATTGGTAATCACATAGTATATTTACTTTACAGCCACAATAACTAAAATGGCATCTCTCAAAACAACATAATATGTAGTTCCTTGATTGCTGCTTTTAAATCAGCCCCTTCATTACTTAATATGGCCTAGTGGCTTTGTTTAGTCATTAACTTCATATTTTCAAGATATATACATTCAATCTGTGCATGAATTGGATAAACGTGAGGATAAAGAGATGACATCTGCTGAAGTTTATGAGTCTTAAAATTTTGACTAGAAAAAAAATATAATGTTCTCTTCTTTTTTTATTCCTGCTTCCTCCACATACACCATACATAGACTAAATAGAATGGAAAGTTCCGTGAAAGATGATATAAAATGACTCCATGACCAGAGAGAAAGAACGACCCCACACTTTAAAACAGCCATCAATGTAATATAAGATACCTTTCCTTGAGGGAGATTAGTTATCACCATTATTGTTTTTAAATTAAATTAGGCTGTATGGAAGAAAAATGTTTTTGAACCATAATATCTAGAATGATTAGAGTTCTGTCAAATAGCACATCAAATACACATGTTTGTGTTATTTAGTTATTTATGAATAAAAAATCAAGGGTATATCTGCATAAGATCAAGTTAGTCACCATTTGAGCATGGAAGATGGAGTGGCTCATGAGCCCCCACACCTTACTGAGGAGCTATGGACAGTGATGGTTTCTTGAGTAGGGAGAGTCAGTTTCCTTTAAGGCTGTGTGAGCTAGGTTAGTTGACTATATCCAAGTGGATAGTTCCACGCTCATAAGTGTTATGAGAAGCATAGTTTGAACTTCATAGGTTATTAATAAAAAAAAGCATACTTAGTGGGGAGGGGCTAGATCTGGGAAGAGTTAGAGTGAATATTATCATTACACATTGTGTGAAATTCTAGAAGAATTAACAAAAAGATACAATTTTTAAAAACTGAAGAATATTTAATAGGTGGACTATAGACACCACACCAGGAAGTTCTTGTGCTTCTACTAAACCAGCAGTATGTGGTGTGTAATGTGGACAGCTGGCCTCTTGCTCCTGCCACCGAGCCTTGCCTGCCATGCTGGGCTGTGTGCCTTGTATTGTGAACTGAAGTAATTGTTTTGTGTTTGGTATTTAATCACAGCAATGAGAAAAGTAACTAATACACCATCACATCATGATTTTACAAAGAAAGAATATTTTATTACAAAAAGGGCATATTCTCCAAAATGGAGATATCTTTGTATGCTGATTGGTGTTTATTGTGAACTCGATAGGATCTGGAATCCCCTGGGAAATAAATCTCCAGGCACACAGTAAAGGATGACTTGGATTAGGTTAGTGCCCACCTGGGAGTACTGGTATACCCTGATCCTTGGGGAGGGAAGAAGGGGAGGAAAAAAGAAGCACCTTCTCTCCTCTCCTCTTCCCCCCAGGTACCATGGTGCCACAGCATGAGAAGGCAGAGATGGCCCAGGGAGACCTGTGGTGGGCTCCTTCTCCATTCTATCTGTGCACTTGTGGGAGATTATCTGAATTAAGGTTAGCCTCACAGCATGTCTGTGAGGGATTATGTAAGGTTAAAGGAGCTGAAAAGACCCAACCTAACAGTAGTTAGCACCATTCAGGCTTGGGCCCTGGACTGCAAGAAAGGAAAAAGCTAGCTGAGCACAGGCATTCACCACGCAGGTCTTGCTAGTTGTGGATACAGTGTGGCCAGCTACTTCAAGCTTCTGATGCCTTGAATTTCCCCCCATAATAGACTTTAAATTGTGAACTAAAACAAACTCTTTCACCATTTAGTTGCCTTTGTCATGTTATTTTATCACAACAATGGGATAAAAATTAAGGCAGAAATTGGCTCCAAGAAATTGGAACCATTGCTGTATTAACCTGACTCTGTGGTCCTTAAGGCTAATTTGATTCTTGGATGTCTAATATTCTTGGAACTACTTGTGGCTAGAATGTGGAAGAGTTAGGTACTTTGCGCTAGAAAAGCCCTGGCATGCAGAACTCACGTATTCACCTACCATTCTGGTGGGAACTTAGACAAGAATGCCGAGGGAAATGTAGACAGCAGAGACCCAGCTCATCAAGTTTCAGAGCGGTGAAAGGACTGCATTAGGAATTGATAGAAGAGTCATTCGTGTAATAATCTTGGCCAGGAATCTAGTTTCATTTTACCTGTATCTGGAGAACTTGAATGAGGTTGAATTTAAAAATAATGAACTCATTGTTTGGCAGAGAAAGTTTCAAGACAGGAAAGCATAGGCTGGCGTGGAGAAAGTGGCTGTAATTGTTAGAGAGATCCATATCACTGAAGAGAAATGTCATATGGCACACTTGCACAGTAGGAAAGGTGTCCTAAAGGCAAAACCTAGCCTTAGACCTTAAGTTAACCTCTAAGTTTTATCTGCCCAAGGACCAGGTAACTTCCTAGGATTGTGTGAGTTGTAGTTCTTGAGAAAAAAAAAACAAACAAAACAAAGCCTCATGGGAAAGTACAATGACCTATGAGTTTTGTCTTTGTAAACCCCAACAACACGTGTCTTACTATGTAGAACGTAATAAAAGCTTGTTTTAAATGTGAATTGTTTTAAAATGGTAGAACTGGTTTTTCCAGGCAAATTTCAAGATTAACATTAGCCCCTCATAGGGTCTGTCTTACAGAAATGCAAATAGGACTCCAGTAGCCCAGGGAATGACCTCTCACATTGACATATTAGGTTAGATGAAATTTTAAAGATTCAATGAAGCTGTCAGCAAAGTGAAGAGAATGTTATTGTCCTTTATTACGTCGTACTTACAGAAGGTGTTCACATGCTGGCTAAACCAAAACCATAACCATTAATTAATTTTTAAAAAACCTTTAAAGTTTTTTTTCTTGTTTGCTTTCAAAGAATTTTTTTCTACATTCCTGAGTTAAATTTCTCTATTTTCTTAAGTCATAAATTTTATTTTAATTTTAGTGAAGTTACAAAAGAGTATGTTTCTACTTTCTGTTCTTCTTGATTTTCCTGAAGTCTTTTTTAAAAAAGATTTATTATGTATATAGTATTCTGCCTACATATATACTATAGGCCAGTAGAGGGCACCAGATCTCATTACAGATGGTTGTGAGCCACCATGTGGTGCTGGAAATTGAACTCAGGACCTCTGGAAGAACAGTCAGTGTTCTTAACCTCTGAGCCACCTCTCCAGACCCTTTTCCTGAAATCTTATAGTAATTTTTTTCATGTTAAAGATTTGAATGTTCTAAGTCTAATTTCACCAAAATGCATGATACATAGTAAGAGTATCATTTAACAAATCACCTCCTCTATGTGCATGACTTCTCCAATCCATATGGATTATGAACAGGAGGAATGTGCCAAAAAGTTGACTTAGCCCTAAGCAATTGTAGCTTCGTAGCCTTAATGCTTAATAGTAGAAGAACTAGCCTAGTGAGCTAGTCCTCAGTGCACACCAGTGTGAGCCCCAGGAGTTAGATCCTGGGTTGGGGCTGGTAGAACTAGATTTCCTGTCTCATAGACTGGAGTCTTGAGGGGGACAGGACAAGTCAGAGAGGGGCTCTAAGACTTGCAGAGACTTAGACTGCAGAGAAGTCATCAGGCTTTGAGGAGGTTCAGGGTAAGGAAGCTATTTGTCTCAAACACCCATAATCAGAATAGAGAGGCCATGGCCATGTGCACTCAAGAGTTGGCACTCCATCATGTCCTCCAAGGACAACCCATGACTCAGCATTCTTAGAAACAGCATCCTTTAGACAGTAATGGGGATGCAGACATGCGGTGTAAGTATGGAACAATGAGCAACAGGAACTTGCTTTCACTCTGCTTATCATTCCCTTGGCTGGACAGAAGCTTTTCCATTTGTGCAATCCTATGTGTCAGTTGTTAAGGTTTTCTCTTCTACTTTTGAGGTATAATTCAGAAAGTTCTTCCCTATATTTGTGTTTTGACCTTCCTCATCAGGGTTATAGAGCATAACAGGATCTGTTGAGAATGTTGTGTGACTGGGACCTTGGTAGACACGTGATTCTGTTTATAGAGGAAAGCTCTATCCAGTCCAGAGAGAAGAGCCCAAGATTTCAACCACCAAGACCTTTGCAAGAAAGACCTTTGCTGCCTGAAAGAGATTTACTCTCTGAAAAGCTGCAACTTTACAGAAGCAAAAAGAAGCAGGCTAAATCTGAATTCAAAACAGACAGCTGTAAACAGTAGCTGCCTTCTGTTCTTACCCTGCTGCCTTCCTGTTTGTCTTCACCACCCATTCCTGGCTAGGAGTCAACTACATTCTCAGTTTTCCAATAGTTAATAGTCATCTACTACTTCCTTCCCTCTCTCAGCCTATCTTCCTGGGTTTTCCCAAGGGCTCTTTTTCCGTTGTCATGTTAAAAATGGTTAACACAAACATTACTTAGTGAGAACATTTCAACCCTGGCCTCATGTTGACACCCCAATAGCCGTGAAACCACAAGGAATGTCCCCATGAAATAAATACAAACTAGCACTTATCTGTGACCTATGTGACACATGAGCAGAGTAAATAACAAATATTATAGGAAAGGTCAATTTGCTGGCATGACTGGACATTCTCGGTTTCATAATCTTTTTACATTTGTGGTGAGTTCCTTAGAGCTCAAGGTTTTTCACTGGATTAACCCCTGTTGCTGTTCAAAGGAGCTATGTGAACCCCTTTGTTTACTGCTTTTGGTCATCTGTTTTGCCTACCACCCTTCCTCTGATTAATCCATCACTGATTAATCCAGATCAGCAACTTGGGACCATGCTTCTTCTCAGTTTCTGGGTAGTTGATGTGATGGTCAGTGGAGTGCAAAGAATAATTGGCCTAGAGGTATAAAAAGAACAGGGAGGGCAAGAGAGATGGCTCAGTAGTTTAAGAGCACTGGCTGCTCTTCCAGAGGACCCCAGTGCAATTCCCAGCACCCACATGGCGATTCACAGCTGTCTATAGCTCCAGTTCCAGAAGGTCCAGCACTTTCACACAGACACAGTCAGGCAAAGCACCAATATACATAAAATAAAAATAAATCACTAAAATAGTAATAATAATAAAAGAACAGGAAGGGTTGCAGCATGCCGCATTATTCTGTTTTTCTGAGGGACTGGGGAGAACACAGAGATCTCTGAGGTGAGAGGTATCACCGGTCTACCTTCATTGAGAAGTTAGGTGCCTTCTAGGTAAAAACAAAACACTTTGACTTCGGAGAATCACAATTGAACTACAATAACTATGAATCTCTCATTTGTTAATTGACACTCGCCAGACTAAAATGATTTCTTCGAATATCAATCACTGCATCAAGAAAAAATGATTCTTTTCAATACTTAGAGTTGGAGATGAGATACGGTATGAATTATTTCAAAAATAATTGTATGATCCCTGTGGAAACAGTCGAAAGTCCAGAGTTAGACGAGTATGAGGTCTCACTGGTAGGAATGAGTTACTACATGCTGTAACAGACACGGGGAAGCTAATTCTCTGATGTGCTTAAACTTAATTAGATTAACATTCAAGTAAAGCCATGAGAAAATTCTAAGTGCCCACTGGAAAACTGAACTACCAATACCAAAACCATAATAGTCATAGTATAGGTGGGCAAATGAATCATCACATAGAAGACGGGGAAAGCAGGGCACAGGGAACATTGACCTTTGACAGGCAGAGGAAAAACTCTGAGAAAACTCTTCATAGAGGCCACAGAACTAAGAGAAAAAGCAGTGGAAGCTCAGAAAAGCAAGGAGAAAGACAGAATCTAGATCAATTCAGCATTTAACACATGCTGGTTCTTGTGGTCTTTACTTCGTGACAGTTTCCACAGAGTATTTAAAAAACCCAGGGGAACTTCCCATGAACTACTCTAACTAAAGGAGAAAGGCATAGTTCAGAGGAGTAGACTGACTTGTTAGAAGTCAAGTTTAATACATAGTGGGGCGCTACTCTGTCTGACTCAAAAGCCTGTGGCTTCACCGTGATAGTTTCTCTTCCATGGCCCTGTACTGACAGCAAGACTAGTCGGGATGGTTAGAAAACAAGAAAATCCTGTTTTCTTTAATTTGATTGCTTCTTTGAATCGTTGTTGATATCCAAAGAGAAGCAATCCTGTGAGAGTCCCATCTCAATGCCACAATTACCCTTTTCACTAATAATTCTCGCCTTTTTGTTGGAGGACTCAAACTGTTAGCTCAAAAGATCTCCCATCTTTAAAACAAACTTTTTTGATCTTTGAACTTTATTTGGTCTTTCACCTTATAGTCCATCCGTTAAGGAAGCCAAGGCAGGAACTCGAGGCAGAAACCTGGAGGACAGAAACTGAAACAGAAACCACAAAGGAGTGCCACTTACAGGCTTGCTCTGGCTTGCTCAGTGACCCTCTTTCTACAACCCAAGTATAGGGTTCATTGCGCACTTTCATACACATCATTATAATTTGTTCTTGCTGGATTTCTCAATGGTCTTCCTAAAAATTTCTTTCATGCCACATACATTCCTTCACCCTCTCACCTCTTCATCCATTTCAGACCTTGTCACAGTTAACGTCAATTGTTAACTTTACACATCTGGGCAGATGTTGTAAAGTTACCTCCATTAGACTGGTCTGTAGACATATCTGCTGGGAAATTGTCCTCTTCAAAAAACGATGATGGTGTTGACGATGCATGGGGGTGTTTTGCCTTCATGTATGCCTGCACACCACTATATAGTGCCTGCAGAAGCCAGGTGGGAGGGTGGGATCTCCTGATACTTCAGTTACGTGTGTTTGTGAGCCACCATGTGAGCTCACGTGGAAAGCTGAACCCGGAGTGTCTGGAAGAGTCGCTAGTGCTTTCAACCAATGAAACTCCTCTCCCACGTCTTGTGGAGAATTTTCTTAATTGCTAATTGATGTAGAAGAGTTCAGCCCAGTGTGAGCAATGCTATCCTTGGGGAGGTGGTCCTGGATTGTATAAAGAAGGGAGCTGAGCAAGCAAGAGAGAGTAAGCCAGTAAGCAGCACTTCTTGTGGTGTCTGCTTCAGGTTTTGCATCCATGTTTCTGCCTTGAGTTCCTGCCTTGCCTTCCCTCAGCGATGGACTATAAAATATAAGATCAAATAAATCTTTTTCATTCCCATACTACTTTTGGTGTACTGTTATAGTGTTTATCATAGCAAAAGACAAATTCTTCCCTATCCATAGCCCACCTTCTGCTTCATATCCTATTTAAATATAGAAAAGAGGGAAAATGAAATATTTATCTTACTGAGTTTGACTTATTTCATTTAACATAGTGATCTCTAGTTCCATCTGATTTTATTCTTCTTCAAGGCTGAATCAAAACACATTGTGATGTGTTTAAACATCTCTCTAACATTCGTTGCAGGTGACGTCCTCGTTTCTCACGCTTGGCTTCTGCGATGATTCAGTCTCCTGTTTCCTTCTCTCATTATTTTACTCTCACATTTTTCTCTCCTCAATTCTAATTATTAAAAAAACCTTCTAGACTTTTTTTTTAGCATGAAATCTCCCCTTGACTCATCGCATCTAGTCTTATGGGATTTGTTCTGTTTTATTTTGTTATGTATTTTATGCATGAGTGTTCTGTCTGCATGTATGCCTTAATATCAGAAGAAGGCACTGGATCCCATTATAGATGGTTGTGAGCCACATATGGTAATCAAACTCAGGACCTGTGGAAGAGCCTCTAGAGCTCTTGGTCACTGAGCCATCTCTCCAGCCCTGTCTTGTGAGTTTTAAATACTTTATATACAACGAAAACTCGATGATCATCCCCTGACACTTCCCTCTGTATATTCAAAAAGAATCTCAGTCTTAAAACCGTTAAGTCAGAACTCCCGATTTCGCCCTTGTTTAAGGTTAACTCAGCAGATCTGAGCAGCAGCCCCAGGAATTCCAAAGATTTTCAGGACTGTGCCTTTGCTTAATCTGAGGGTCTGAGATCTGAGCTGTGTCTTTGTAAAACCCAGAAGTGAGTATCAGGTTGAATTTTGAAGGTTGTACAGAACAGGCCAGACACAGCACATCCAAGGTCAGCCATCTGGATACACCATGCTTACGTAACTGACTGCAAAGTATAGGATGAGTGTCCTTGGTAATGAATACACATATGATCACACAGGTGGCTGAGAGAGATAAACCATGTGAACCCACTCCAAGAGAACAAAAGGAAGCATGTATTTACTTCTTTTTAGACGTAACCTTCTTTATCTTTTACTGTCCATAGATCTCTAGCCTTTCATACCAATAAGCAGTAATCATTGGTACAACAGAATTTATGATTTTTTCTGAGTAAAAATAAACCCAACCTAATAACTTTCTTAGACCCCTGCCTTCATCTGTAAAATTTAGTTTTCTCCTATTTTTCTCATATCAGTAACTGCAAACACCTTTAAACACTAGTGAAAGCCAAAACTTATTAATATACTTTGGGTCATCCTTTTCCTTATTTCAGTCTCTTAATTATTCACCAAACCCTCAATGTCCCAACTGTAAACTACATCTTATCTTTACGCTTCTCTCCATCTCAGGTAATACCATCTCAATACAAATAATAATCCTTCCTGCCCTAGACTTCTGTAGTGACCTCCTAATGAGTATTCCCTGTTTATTACGTAGAACAATCACGTAAAACTTGCAATGATTTCTTCTTTATCCTAAAGACTGAAATCCCTCTATTTACTAGGTCAGTAGGTACTGTATGATCTTCTAAATAATCTACTGTTGTTTACATTCAGAATGATTAGATTTCTGGCTTCAAAAAAAATACATCCAAGTTCCCTCTTTCATACTCCCCACAACTGATATATTCTTTCTGAATTTTTCTACTTCTCTTGAGGGTGACATTAGTATTCTTCAGTTCTATCATCTAGATGTTTATAATTTCAACATGTCTTCATTAATCACATCCCTGGGAAGAAATAGTTTGTCCTTCCATAATTCAGATTCGGGTTTTTTGTTTGTTTTTAATGAAGGGACTAGTGCTAGAGGTGTAGAGAGACCAAAGGAACAAAAGATAGCCATAAATCCTGAGACAACAACAACAGTAAGCTGTTGATAACTTTAAGGACGAAGAATGAGAGAACAGAATCTAGATTAGAGGCTGAACTGTCCCAGCGCCCATGCCACAGCCACCCTGATTGTAGGGAAATGTAGTCATCACCAAAACACACACCCAGGTTAAAAGGAAAAGAGCCCTCATCTTCCTCAGCTGTCACCATCCAGTCTATTGTTCCTCCCACAGAAGGGATGATGAAAGATATCAAGGGAGCTACCATAGGACAGCTTGCACAGGTAGCCTCCCATGGCACAGGGCAGTGTAGACAGAGGAGGGTAATGGAGAAGGAAACAGGCAGAAACTCCTGTGTCTTTGTCCCTCTTCCACACTCCACCATTCATAAAATATGATTAAAATTTTAAATATTCTCTTTAAGAATATATCAATTCTCCACTTTGCGTTTAGATGCCAAATTGCTTCACTTTAAGTCGCTGATGTAATTTCTCACACAGAAAGCCTGAGTACACGTCACTCTCACATTAATGTCCTTAAGACATACCTTCACTCTTGTCCCGCTATGTCACACCATTTTGTTTTTCTCTACATGGTCTTTACTGAAATCTAAAATCTCACCTCAATGTGATTTTCTATCATAAACCCTACTAATAACCCACTTGAACAAAAAGTACATCTGATTAATAATTTCTATATCCCAGACACTGTTTTAAGAATTAGGAATTCAAGAAGCAGGTGGATCTCTGTGAGTTCAAGGCCAGCCTGGTCTACAAAATGTGATCCAAAACAGCCTCTGTATTGAAAAACCAGGAAGAAGAAGAAGAAGAAGAAGAAGAAGAAGAAGAAGAAGAAGAAGAAGAAGAAGAAGAAGAAGAAGAAGAAGAAGAAGAAGAAGAGAAGGAGGATGAGGAAGAGAAGAAGAAGAAGAAGAACAAGAACAAGAAGAAGAAGAACAAGAAGAAGAAGAACAAGAACAAGAACAAGAATTAGAATTCAAGTAGGAGAGTGCATTAGAAGGTGGTAAATGCTAAACAAGAATGGGGTGTGCCAAGGAAGTCTGTTATTATGAAAGTGATCAGAGCAGGCCTTATTAAGGCAGAGATAACATCAGAAGAAAGATTTCAAAGGCATAATCATGTGACACAAAGCATCTGTAATAGACAGAGCAATACCAGCAATACCAGGACTCCAAGACTAATAAATGTCTGGCTGGTTTGAGAACTAGCAAGAAATGACTAGTGTATGACTGAGATGGAACCTGATAAAGGTGCCACGGACCCTCATCAAAAGCTTTTCCTCTAACTAAACTGGCTACAACCGAAGCTGCCCACACATATATAGGTATTCCTGTTTCACGGCTTTCTTTCTATTTCTCCCTTTCCTGAAAAGACTTTCCTCTTGGGGTCACTTTGTAAAAAGCCACCAAATACCATATTACATTCTTTGTAGCATCCTCTGTAACTTCTCAAGTATGTAGTGATTTTCACTGTTTAATTACACATGTATGTTGACACAAACGATATCTATCATAAAATCCTGTGTCTTCTCTTTTTGAAATAATATTCTATATTCAATATGAGGGTGGCGATTATGTCAACTAATAATAGTGAGTATGGCTGCACTTAAAAGCATTATTTGGGGAGACGGGGGAATAGTTTCATTGGTAGATCATTTACTGGGCAAGAGTGAGGCCCTATGTCCCACCCCTAGGACCCATGGAAAAAGTAAAACGGTGAGTTGGTTGGCATGTACCTATAACCCCAGCACTGGGAAGACAGATGCAGGTGGATCCCAGGGGCTCCTGACACACCAGTCTAACCCACTCAGCAGCACTGAGAATCCCTGCTTCTGTAGGCCAGATTGGCAGTGCCTGAGGAATGACACCTCCAGGTGCATGCACACCCACGTGAGCACACACACCCCCACCCCCCCCACAAATTTGTACTGATAAAGAATCCTAATCTTGAAATATTAACTATTATGCTACCTGCAAAGCCAGTGTGACATGAAAGTATTCATAGGATACTAGTGAGTGGGTAAAAGGTACTTCGCATCTTCTAGGCAGTTTATAATCAGCATTTGTTACTCAGGTGCTATAATTAGCCATCGCCACCAATGTGGTATCTGACTTAGAAGTGATAAGGACAAATAGTTTTTCATCACTCAAATTACCGTCTAGATAGGAGTGACGATGTGACCGATTGCTGGTGATCTGCTCCTCGCTTGCATGAAGTGTCTGAACCACTCAAGCCCTTTTCAGTCACGTGCTGTCTCAGTATGTAGCTTATAGTCTTAATTTGCTCTTTTCACAAATTTGGTTCCACGAATTTGTCTTATTTTTTTCAACTATACAGAAATCGTAGAGCACATTTGGATTTTTTTTCTAATTTCTACACACCTCTGCCAGCATTTTAAACTACAAGTATTGCAAATGGATATGCTAGGAAGGGCAGTCCTCTTTGTCTAGCCTCTGCTTACTAGTTTCCCGCTGTGGAAAGGTCATTCCAGGAATGCTGAAGGAATATAATTTAGGTACTTGATTACTCTTGAAAAGTCAACTCCTGTTGCTTGGCTATAGCCAACTCCTGTTGCTTGAGCCAGAGCGAGGGCTTTGTCATGGAGATTCTTGCAAGCACTGGCAGGTCTTAGGCTCTACCTAAAGCAATGCTTGGTCCTGCCTTAAGCAAACTAGTAGAAGTGAGAACAGTCGCGAATTTTTTTTATCTTCATCTTCAATCTTTTTTGGAAGGTGAGGGGAAAAAACGTGCCAAGATATTTAGTAAGCCACAAAACACAGAATATGCTTAAAGGAAAATTGTCTTCTTCTCAGACCATTGCTATGACCTTACATTTAAAAATTACATCCTATGAGAGGATGGCTCACATCTGTAATTCCAGTACTTGAGAGGCAGAGGCAAGAGAATTGCTATGAGTTTCAGGCATTCAAAGCTAGCTGAGGTTACACCATAAGACACTGTCTCAGAAAACCAGGAATGGGTGGCTCATAATTGAGGAATCTTGAAACAGTGGCAATCTTTAAAAATATCAATCACTAAGGAATAGGCAGAACTAGGTGGCACTGCCCACAAGTGCTCCTCCCGTGCCAGTCAGTGTCACTTCAGTGACAAGGAAAAGGATGAAGCAATGGTGCTAAAAGATGCTCAATACCCAATGGATCATGGTGTCACTTGAAGCCACAGAAGCTTGCAGTCTAAATAGTAGTATTCAGATTACTGTACTTTCCGCGAGTGTAACTTACTGAACAGTAACTCTGGTAAACATTTATGAATTGTTTCAAAGAATGGCAGGCGATCAGTTATGCTGAGCTACTGTGTGAACTGTGATCAGGTTCAGCTTCTTTTTAGTTTTGGTTTGTTCGCGTGGACTTTGTTTTGAGGTTCAAACTGACCTGTAAGGTTGTCCTTCATCAGTATAAAATTTAACTATGAAAGGAAATTCCTATGAGAAATAACTTTCTCTTCAGATAAATGGGATTTTGCTAGTGTTGTTAAGATTATTACTATTATTATTAGCTAAGGTCTGATCTACATTGTTCTGCAAATTTTCTCTGTTGGCTTCACTTTCTTGATCATTCTTCAAATACCTCCCAAGACAAAACACTTTGTGGAGATTTTGAAGACTAGTGAGCATGGGCTGTGTCAAACATTCCCAAATTAGAATGTCACTCATCTTGTTTTAGAATGGGATTCTATTCCCCTTGCAGGAGAGTCTTTGTACTGATGAATCAAACAACTGTATTAGCTAAGCTAAGTCCATCAAAGTCTTCTAGAAATTGGAATGTGAAGGACAGAGCAACAGGGCAAAATAAAACTCCCCAGTTTTCTTGCATTAGAAACATCAATTTGAGCATTTTTCCACATATAAAAATACTTTTAAAAGAATTAAGAAAGTAGGAAAGAAACTAGAGGATTGTCACGGTGGCAGCGTGACGATAAGTAAAGAGACACTGAAGAGGGCAGGAGCAGAGTTTCACATCACCCACATCTCACCTCCCCAGCTCAGCTCAGTACAGTAGCAGCTACCATGTTCATACACAAGGAAAAGGAATGTGCGTGCAGGTACTCTTACCTTGCCTCATAATCCGGGGCCTGATACTGCAAAGGTAATCACTGGGTATATTCCATTGGCCCCGAATCCTTGCATTGCACCAATGGACTGTGATCTCAGACCTGTCCCGGCTCCAACAAAATGAAGTCAACCTGTCGACATCACTACAGCCTTGGGCTTTATTAAACCTTGTATTAAACCTTCAGCAACCACACCCCAAGACTATGTCAACATCAGCAGTCACAAGATTCTGCCTCAGTACTTTACCAACTACAAGAAACCCAGGCTTAAGACAACTCCACTACCACAGTGGCCATCACAGTCTAGATACAAAGGAATATCAGATAATTTACCTGGACTATCTGGATAGGCTTACTCTTGAAAAGCTCTCCCACATAAAGCCAGTCTATAAGGGGACAGGTAACTTGCAAGCCAATAATGATAGGGAACTTCAGTAACATACTGTTAGCAATAGGCAGATAACTAACAAGAAAGAATTAGATATGACTATAATCTCAACCAACTAGACCTGACAGATGTTCACAGAACACCCCATCTAGCCACTGAAAATATACATTCTTCTCGAGTATACTTTGAATATTCTCTAGGAAAGGTTACATCAGGTCTTAGAACAAGTTTTAACAAATGTGGCAAGATTGAACTCATATCAGTTATATTTTCTAACCAAAGTCATATAAGATTAGAAGTGGGATGATGAAGAAAGTAAAAGAAAAAATTTTGATTTCTTGACACAAACAAAAAAATGGAAACATGATATGTCAAAAATCTTTGGGAACCAGCAAAAGAAATTCTAATAGGCAAGCTTATGGAACTAGATGCCTACATTAAAAAATAAACATCAAATATTACTACATTATAGTTTAAGGTATTAGAGCAAGAATAAAGTAAGTCCAAAGTTGGGAAAAAAAAGAAATAAAGATCAGAGCAGAATAAATAAAGTAGAACAAAAAAAAGGATGAATTAATGTATTAAAAAGATAAAATCAATAAACCCTTAGCAGGGAAAAAAGAGAAAACTCAGATAAAAAATATTTAACATATAAAACTTACCGAAGTTAAATTATGAAGAGATGGAGAATCTGAACAGAATAATGAATTGGGCAATAAGTCAGTAGCTGAGGGTCTTCTGTTGAAACAAAACAAAATAAAACAACCTAGGGATCTGATTACTTCACTCCCAACTTCTACCAAAACAAACCAAAATCCAAAACAGAACAAAAAACAAAAAAAAAAAAACCAAAAAACCAGATACAGCAATTCTTGTGAAATGTCTAAGAAAATTCAAAAGAATGAAATACTTCAAAATCATTCATGAGGCAAACATTATCCTCACACCAAAACTAGATAAGGTAACGATGGGGGAGCAGTGAGAGACAAAGGGAGAACAGAAGAGAGAGAGAGAGAAAATTAAAACAAGCCAATATCTCTGAATATAGGTAGTTCTAAAAGAATACAAAATTCAACCCAACAACACTAGTCCCACAAGATGACTCTGCAGGCAAAGGTGCTTGCCACCAAGCCTGCTGACACACAGAACCCTTATGGTGAAAGGAGAGAGCCAATTCTCCCAAGTTGTCCAATGATCTTCATATTTATGCTGTAATAGAAGACTTATTACCCCTCCCTGTCACATACACACACACACACACACACACACCAAATACATAAATGTAAAAAATTTCAACTGCACTGGAAAAGGCTTATTCGCCACAGATCACAGGAGATGTATCATCCCAGAGTTACAAGTGGGGTCCGTCCACACAAATCAGTAGACATGAGCAGCAAACCAGAGCAGGAGTCCAAACAACACAGTGTTGCCCTAAGGGCCGATATAACTCCCAACAGGTTATAACACATGGCCCAGAAATAAAGGCACACGTTTACAGCAAACTTATTTTTAACAGAGACACTCAGTGAGGGAACATGAAGTCTGTTCAATAAACAGTGTTAGGGAAATCGAATAGCCACATGGAAAACAATAAGAAGAACCATACCAGCAGTTCAATAAGTGCAGAAAAAAAAGTATCTGGTAAAAGTTAGCATCGCTTCATGATAAAATCTCTCAATGAGTTGGGTGTAGAGAGAAAGTACTTCTGTTAGACAAAGGTGACATACTCGAAGATGGAGTTCCTTTGGGAGGGGAAACTGATAGAGATAATAATTCCAGAAAGTTATAGAACAAAAAATCAATATGGAAAAATAAGTAGCATGTTTATACATGAGATACAAAAAAACTAAATCAAAAAATTCCATTTACAGTTGCCATAACAATAATCACATACTTGGGAATCCAATTGTCCAAGGAGGTTAAAGATCTCTATTCTAAAATCTATAAACACTGGTGAAAGAAATTGAAAAAGACACAAAAAAGTGGGAAAAAATTCCATCTCATTCTAGACATAAAGCAGAATTTTCTCAGTTCTGGACAGGATATCACATAAGGTGACATCACAATGGCGGGGACACTTATGAAGAAAGAGGCCTTACTGCAAGCAGGAAAACCAAGCAGACAAGCTTATTCTTATACAGGTAGCCCTAAAGGAGCTTAGATCCCAAGGAGTGTTGATGGGTGATGCCCACGGCAACCTAAGGACTTCCCTCTGAGCCCTACCTGCTCAGTTCCATCGCTTTCCGCATTGCTGCATTGAGTGCTAACCTAACCTTCCAACACAGGAACCCAAAAGGGTCGAGTGCAAACCTCTGCAAACCAGAGCAGGAGTCCAAACAACACAGTGTTGCCCTAAGGGCTGATATATCTCCCAACAGATTATAACACATGGTCCAGAAATAAAGGCACATGTTTACAGCAAACTGATTTTTAACAGAGACACTCAGTGAGGGAACATGAAATCTGTTCAATAAACAGTGTTAGGGAAATCAAATAGCCACATGGAAAACAATAAAATAAAGCTTTGATCTCATAATATATGCAAAAGTCAAATAAATGAAAGTTTTATTTATAGTTTAATTTTTGTTAATTAATTTATTTATTTTACATACCAACCACAGTTTCCCCTCCTTCTCCCACTCCCATTCCCTCCTCCAACTCCCCTTCTACTCCCCCCACCCATTCCTCCTCAGTCTCCATTCAGAAGCAGTAAGGCCTCCCATGGGAGTCAACAAAGCATGGCATATCAAATAGAGGCAGGACCAAGCTCCTCCCCCTTGCATCAAGGCTGGGCATGGCACACCACCATAGGAAATAAATTCCAAAAACGCAAGCTCATGTGTCAAGGTCTGGTTCCTCTCCTAGGGGACACACAAAAGACCAGGTTACACAACTGTCACCCATACGCAGAGGGTCTGGGTTGGTCCCATGCTCCCTAGCTGTCTGTCGCGAGTCCGTGAGCTATCACAAGCTCAGGTCAGCTGTCTCAGTGGGTTTCCCCATCATGATCTTGATCCCCCTTGCTCATATAATTTTTCTTCCCTCTCTTCAAATGGACTCCCAGAGCTCAGCACAGTGCTTAACTTTGGATCTCTGCATCTTCCTGCATCAGTTACTGGATGAAGATTCTGTGAGGAACAATTAGGGTAGTCACCAATCTGATTACAGGAGAAGGCCAGTATATGGGGCCCTCTCCACTATTGCTAGGAGTCTTAGCTTAAGTCATCCTTGTAGATTCCTGGGAGATTTCCTGGCTTCAGTTATCTCCCTAACCCTATAATGGCCCCCTCTATCAAGATATCTCAACCATTACTCTTCCCCTCTATCCTGCCCCAACTTGACCATCCTGATACATCGTGTTCCCATCCCACCATCCTCTCCCCTCTACTCCCCTGACCCCTAGTCTCACTAGGACATCTCATCTATTCCCTCTTCCCAGAGAGAGCCATGTGTTCCTCTTAAGGTTCTCCTTATTACCTAGCTTCTCTGGGACTGAGGATTGTAGCCTAATTATCCTTTGGGTTACATCTAATATTCACTTACGAGAGAGTACACACCATGTTTATCTTTCTGGGTCTAGTTTACCTCACTCAGGATTTTTTTCTAGTTTTAGCTATTTGATTTAAAATTTCCTGATGTCATTGTTTTTAATATCTGAGTAATAATCCCAGAGAACTTAGACAGCAATGAGGACACTAAGAGAGACTTACATAGATCTATTTTACATGGAAAGTAGAAAGTAGAAAAAGACAAATCTCCTGAGTAAATTAGGAGCATGGGGATCTCGGGGGGGGGGAGGGTTGAAGGGGGGAGGGGAGAGGCAGGGAGGGGAGCAGAGAAAAATGTAGAGCTCAATAAAAAATCAATTAAAAAAAGGAAAAAAAGAAGTAACCCATCAAAAAATGGGTTACAGACTTAAACAGAAAATTCTCATTAGAAGAACCTCAAATTGTCAAGATACACTTAAAGAATTTTTCAACATACTTAGCTCTCAAGGAAATGCAAATCAAAATGACATCTTACACCTGCCAGATTGACTAAAATCTAAAACACTGATGCCAACCTATGTTGGGAGGATGTGGAGTAAGGGAAACACTTCTCCACTGATGGTGGGAAAGCAAACCTATACAGTCACTTTGGAAATCATATGGCAATTTGTCAGAAAATTGGAAATCAATCTACATCATGATTCAGTGATATCACTCTTTGGCATATACCCAAATGATGCTCAATCATACCACAAGGACACTTTCTCAACTATGTTCATAGCAGCGTTATTCATAATAACCAGAAGCTAGAAACAGCCTGGATACCCCTCAACCAAAGAAAGAATAAATAAAATGTTTTATTTATAGTTTAATTTTAATTTAATCCAATAATTAAATTTTAATTATAAACCAAAACTATGATATTACTTGAAGACAACTGGGGGGTTGCTTGGTGGCACTGATCTGGACTTTGACTATTTGAATGTCACCCCCAATTCACAGACAGCAAAAGATCAAAAACAAGTAAGAGCACCTAAACCAAAGCACTTCATCCCAGTACAGGAGATAATCAGCAGAGTGGAGATGAAGCTCAGAATGGAAAAAGACATTAAAACTGTACATGGATTAATAGTCAAAATGTATAGCAACTCAGAGTCACATCTTGGATGGCAAGAAGAAAAATATCCCTATTGTTTTTTATAAAATGTATTATGTATCTAAATACACACTTCTCCAGAGAAGGCAAATTGCCACTATATATGGGGAGGGGGGAGATGCTTCACCATCAATAAGAATGAGGTAAATAAAAATCAAAACCACAATAATATATGGTTACTCCAGCAAAAGTAACTATTAACAAAGAGTTAAAAGATAGTTAATGTCGATCAAGATTCAAAGAAAAGGGAGCACATGTGTGTGCTTGACAGGAATGCAAGTAAGCATAATCATGATGGAAACTTCACAAAAGATTAAAATTGAAACTGCTAATACATATATCAAATGAAATCAGTGTGTTAGCAATATCTTGTCTCCAATATTCATTATAGTATTATTCACAACATGCAAGGCATAGGATCAATGTATGTGCCCATTGAAGAATGAATGGACAAAGGAAGCATGGTATATCTATATAAAGACATTGTCTTAGTTAGGGTTACTATTGCTGTGTTAAAACACCATGACCAAAGCAACTTGGGGAGGAAAGGGTTTATCTGACTTATACTTCCACGTCAATGGTCATTATTGAAGGAAGTCAGGACAGGATCAAGCAAGGCATGAACTTGGAAGACGGGCTGATGCAGAGTTTGTGGAGGGGAGCTGCTTACTGGATAGCTCCTCATGCTTGCTCAGCCTGCTTTCTTATAGAACCCAGGACCACCAGCCAGGGAGTGACTCGACCCACAATGAACTGAGCTCTCCCTCATCAATCACTAATTAAGAAAATGTCCACACTGGCTTCCCTACAGCTCACTCTATAGAGCCATTTTCTCCATTGAGGTTCCCTCCTCTCTGGTGACTCTAGTTGCTGTCAAGTTGACATAAAACCAGCCAGCACAGAAGTATAGAGTGGAATGTTAAGCCTTTAAAAATAATAAATTATATCATTTCAGCAACATATATCAACCCAGAGGACAGGTTTTGTGAAATACAATAAGGAGAGAAAGGCAAATACTGTATGATTTCATTTATGTGTGACATCTTTTTCAAAAAATCCATTTCAGAGAGAGTATAATAGTGGTTAGCAGAGGATGTGGTGACTGTAGGATGTGGAATCTGAGAAAATGATGGACAGAGTTGGATAGAAAGGGCAAGTCCAAGACATCTGTCGTATGTCATGATACATGCAGTTGATGATGACAGCCTTGAAGAACGCTAAGACAATGAGTTACGGTTCTCACCACCAAAATAATCACTATATGGTGTAATGCTTGTGACAACTGGCTAAATTTAGCCATCCACAACACACTTCAGAACAACAGGAGCATGGAAAACACATGAAACTCTGTCAATAGAAACACTTCCATTTATACTTAGTATGATGTGTAATTAATCAAAATGTTTATATTATTGATTAATGTTCATGAAGTTGTAAATATATTTCCATAGTAGTGCAGCTTTGTTTTTTTTTTTGCCTTTTGTCTTTGAGACAGGGTTTCTCTATGCATCCCTGGCTGTTCTGGAACTCACTCTATAGACCAGGCTGGCCTTGAACTCATAAAGATCTTCCTGCCTCTGCCTCCCCAGTGCTGGAATGAAAGGCATGTGTGGCCACTACCCAGCAGTACTATAGCTTTTATTTGATGTCTAATTAAAAAACTGTCGGCTTGTTATTGTATTGTTGACTCATAATAAATGTCATGTATTTTAAAAGCATCATGTTATTGGTTTCTACACATGTTTATCCCTGCGAAAACATCACCACAACCCATTACCTCCGAAGTTTCACTTTCTGGGCTCTCAATTTCTCCACCATCATTGACATCCTCCTATAGAATCACTTTCATTGTCTAAAATTTTCTCTGAGAGAAGCTACTCAGTCCTAATTTACTCCTTTTTTTATTTCACTCCTTAAAATTGCTTATTCATTTTCTTGCTGCTTGCTATGTCACTGCAAGGGGTCTGCAAAATTTTTTTACTGATTCAACTACTGTGGTATTAATAGAAACTATTAAATCATTTCTGTTTTGTTATTACAAGCACAGCTGCTGTAACATTTGTATAAAAAAAAATTCCAAGACTTGGAACTAAAAATGGCTTTGTATCCTTTTTGGCAACAAAGTGGTTGTGGCTGATGGCTCTGGTTCCAAACACAAGGAAGCGACTTCTCAGGAGTGACTTTAGCTCAGAAAGGAAAACAGAATCAGAGAAGAGGCACATTCCAGCTCCAGAGCAATTGCTGCCTGCAATGTTTATATAAATAGCCAGCCAATTGCCGAATTACTCTTTTCTGTCTAAGCTAGTTCCTTCTGACCTTCCTCATTTGAGACCAAAATAGTCTGAACTATCACCATCACCACCCTGAGCACCTTAAGTCACAACTGAAACTTCTTTGAAGGAATGATTTTGGAATCTTTTGTATATGCCATTGTTATCCCCATGCAAAATAACACTAAGCATATACTATTGTTTTGAAGAATCCTGTTGTTCACTGAAATAACAATAATCATTTGAGACTGCAGGGTGTCCAGTACACACTTGGAGAACATGACATACTTTGATGAGGATTAAAATGACACGCTCTTCAATTCACTCAGAAGAAACACACTTAGGCACAGTCTTGGCTGTAATTGAGTCTTACACTTTAACACCTACAATCTACAGTTTCAAACCATAGTTCTTAACATTAAAAGTACCCAGAATTTGATCATATTTATGATAAAATTTTCCTCTCTGGATAAATTGGTTGATATCAGGACATCTATATAGATGAGTAGAGTTACTTAGGTTTTCTTAAAAGACTTGGAAGACATTGTAAATAATATAACCACTGCATGTTTTCTTTGCCCAAGAATACACCATCTGGTGGACTAGTGGCTGAGTAATAGTCTCACAAGATCGAATTCTAAGTGGCCAGTGACTACTAGCTAAAATATCTCTACAGTGGCCATTTATGATCAAGATTAACTCCAAGTCATCAGTCTTAGCATTTGACCTTTATTCCTTCCCATTAAATGTTTGTGCTCAGCACTTGACTTCTTGTCTCATCCTAAAAACCGTGATAACTTTTCTAAAAGGTAAATATTAATACCCTAGTCAAACACATGGACTCTGCAGAATTCAGAGAGCTATGAGTTAGTCTGGACTCATGTGTAAACAATCCAGCCTCAGAACACTTATGATCAAACAAGAGGAAAGTGAGCTAACAGAAAATAAAAACACAGTAGTTTTGATGGGAAAGAAAACATGACTAAAGTGGAAGGCTATACTTCACAATGATGCCATTTATTGGGCTTTGAGTAATTATTGCCAGGCAAATGCTCTCAAAAGTTTTCCAACATGGATAGATTTGTCATCATTGAATAGAGAGAAGGAAACTTGATACTTAATCAAGTTAAGTGATTTACCAAAATATAATGTAATTACTAAGTGTAAGACCAAGCTATAACTAAATGTAGACTTATATCAACTTTTGGTCAGTTGTTTAATTTTATTCCTTTACCTGGGAACAAGCTTTATGCATCTTCCTTACCTTTTACTCTGTATCTCTTCATGCTAATGCCCAGCTTCAGCTATGTCTAATTCAAAGACAATACCATTTTGGAATTTTAGTAGCTTCCAGAATGGCTAATCCTATCTTCCACTCTGTCTATACAACTTCTCCCCAACATAGAAAGAATTGGTTAAAGAAAATAAGCTGAGGTTTAATCTTCATCTCACCATCCACCTTCATAAACATGTACAAATACAGAGTCAGATTCATTGCACTTTATATTTCAAGACAAACTTTTGTCAAGGAAGACCCCAAGAGTGAGCATAGCTTATCCAGCAGCAGTTACAGATCTATGACCACAATGAGTGGCTCCTGGACTCAGTTAACTGGTCCTTCAAGGTCAGAAGTCTAGCTCCAGCACAAGATGGCACTAGAGTTAACACAAGAGTTGCCATCCTTTATACATGTCCATCCTAGATGTCCATCTTGATAGAGCCAAAGGCAATCCAAATAGAAAGTGTTAACAGATAGGTAGGAAATTAAAGGGGTGAAGTAGGATTCCCCTCTGTATGCTTTAAATACCATTGGTTAATAAAAAAAAATGTCTTGGGCCTGCACAAAGAATAGAGATAGGCGGAGAAAACTAAACTGAATGAAGAGAGAAAGAAGGCAGAGTCAGAGAGAAGCCATGGAGCAGCCACTGGAGACAGACAGGTTGAAATGTTGCTGGTAGGCCACGACCTCATGATTATACACAGATTAATGGAGATGGGTTAAATTTATATGTAAGAGTTAGCCAATAAGAAGTTAGAGCTAATGAGTCAAGCAGTGGTTTAAATAACATAGTTTCTGTGCTATTATTTTGATTCTGGGCGGCTGGGATGAACAAATGGCCTCTTTACTACAACAAAGGAGGAAATAAAGATTTCTTCACCCTTCTCCAGGCCTTGTGTTGAGTTACATTTCCCCAAAGAAATAGGAGGCATATGTCAAGCATTTAACTGATTGCTGGGAACTCTTTTTGTGTGGGAAATTTTATGATGGTAAAATCCCATTTGAGCTATAGTCTTAGTGTTCCATTGCTGTGAAAAGACGCCATGAGCAAGGCAACTCTTATGGAGGAAAACATTTAGTTAGGGTTGGCTTAAAGCTTCAACGGTTTTAGTTCATTATCATCATGGTGAGGATCATGGTGGTATACAGGCAGATATGGGGCTGAGGAAGTAGAGAGTTCTTTATTCAGATTTAAAGGCAGCAGAACAAGAGAAGTTCTAGGCTTGAAGGGGACTTTTGCATCCTCAAATTCCACTTCCAATGATATGCTTCCTCCAACAAGGCCACGCCTCCTAATCCTTTCAAGTAAAGCTACTTCCTATGAGGCTATGGGGGCCGTTTTCATTCAAACCCCCATAGCTATATAATGTATCATTTTATATACTTGTTATTAAATCAACACTTATGAATTCCTTGGAATAATATACTCACAATATTTTGCAATCATCAACTGCCTATTTATAGAACTTCTTATCCCCACAAATGGAAGCTGATCTGGGGGCTGTTTTAAGTATGGAATTGACCCCGTGTCTGGTGTTTTATATCTTGCTTTTGAGGAGACACTCCCGTTCATCAATAGAAAAGTCTTGAACAGAGTGGCGAGAGGAGTCTCTGAAACCTAAGAGGACTCGTTAGGAGATACATGGGTACACATTGCTTCCACTTCTAGACCGGAGGGAAAGATATTGCCAGAGTCAAAATGTTAGATAGGATCTTGGTGCTAGCAGAATAGAGAGAGATGTAGCCAGGACAGCAGCAAGGTAGGGAGACAGCAAGAAAGCTTAACAGGCTAGTGTTTTGATTGAGTAGCCTGTCCTTCACATCTGAATAGAAGACAGTAACTGAAGGAGCTCAAGTGCGAGCGCACAGAGCCCGGTCCTTCAGGAGTGTGGTGGACTTAGTGAGAATAGCCCCACAGGCTCATAGTTTTGAAGCTTGGTCACTAGGGAGTGGAAGAGTTCGAAAGGATTACAAGGATTAGGAGGTGTGGTATTATACTGACTGGTTTTGTGTTAACTTGACACAAGCTAGAGTCATTATAGAAGAAGGAGCATCAGCTGGGGAAATGCCTCCATGAGTCCAGCTTTAAGGCATTTTCTCAACCCAGTGATCAATGCGGCAGGTCCCAGGTCATTGTGGGTGGTGCCATCCCTGGGTTGGTAGTCCTGGGTTCTATAAGAAAGCAGGCTGAGTTTGGATGTCAGTATGGTGATTTCTCAGAAAATGAGGAAACAACCTATCTCAAGATCCAGATTGCCACTTTTAGGTATATGCCCAAAGGATGCTCAATCGTACCACAAGGACATGTGCTCAACTATGTTCATAGCAGCATTTTCTTGTCATAGCCAGAACCTGGAAACAACCTAAATGCCCCTCGACCGAAGAATGGATAAGGAAAATGTGGTACATTTACACAATGGACTACTGCACAGCAGAAAAAAAAATAATGACATCTTGAAATTTGCAGGCAAATGGATGGAGCTAGAAAACATCATATTGAATGAGGTAACTCAGACCCAGAAAGACAAATATCATATGTACTCACTCATAAGTGGCCTTTAGATATAAAGCAAAGAATAACCAGCCTACAATTCACAATCCCAGAGAACCTAGACAACTAAGAGGATCCTAAGAGAGACATACATGGATCTAGTCTACATGGGAAGTAGAAAATGACAAGATCTCCTGAGTAATTTGGGAGCAAAGGGTCCATGGGAGAGGATAGAAGGGGAGGGGAAGGAAAAGAGGGGAGTGGAGAAAAATATATAGCTCAATAAAAACAATAAAAATAAATAAAAAAGAAAAATACTAAAGAAAAGAAAAAGAATGAAAGAAAGCAGGCTGAGCAAGCCAGGGAAAGCAAGGCAGTAAGCAGCTCCCCTTCATGGCTTCTGCATCAGCTCCCGCCTCCAGGATCCCGACCTGACTTCCTTCAGTGATAGACTACAATGTGGACTTGGAAGCCAAGTAAACATTTTCATCCCCAGCTTGCTCTTTTGTCAAGGTGTTTTGTCACAGTGATAAAAACTCTAAGACAGCCTTGTTGGAGGAAGTACGTCATTGGGGTGGGCTGTGAGGTCCGCAAAGCCCATTGCAGGTCCAGTCTTCCCCTGTCTACCCTCTGGCAGATTGGGGTGTAGCTCTCAACTACTTCTCCAGCACCGTGCCTGCCATGTTTCCCACCATGATGAAATGCCCTCACCCTCTAAAACTGCAAACAAGCCCCCAATTAAATACTTTCTTTTATAAGGGTTGCCTTGATCCTGGTGTCTCTTCACATCAATAGAACACTGACTAAGGCAGAGGCATAGAAAGGAAAGACTCAGGGTAGCTGTGCTAAAGAAGCAGAGTCCAGGGCAGAATAAGTTCAACATGGGTACATTTCCAAGGGAATCTGAGCCTTGTTTTATAGCAAATGTGAAAGAAGAACAAAAGATACTTCCATGAATTTATTAAATTTTAGATGCTATCCTCTTAGGTTGGATGTTCTTAATGTCTTTCCTGTTTTCTTCATACAACCCTTTTGAAAAAAAAATTGTACATGAAGATAATAAACTCAGGACATAGATAGCCTTTGGCCAACAATAGGAACATCATTCTTGTTCACCTTCATGACTCCCATCTCTATACAAAGCCCTTGCTTTTCCAAAAAGAGGTAGAAAGGGATTTTCACAAAGATAGAAGTTCCCAGTTGTAACAAATGGTTCAAGATTTGAAAACAGAATTGGTGGTTGGAAAAATGGTTTGAATCCAATGTATCAATGAATACATCGTCAATTGTGGCCTCTTAAAAATCTCCTAGGAAACTGTAGGTTGCAGTCCTTCTTCCTCTAATAAGGATAAATGTATGATTTGTACCTTTGTGTGACTCCACATACCAATCTGAGGAATGTCATTAATAATGCTTCTTCCAATTGGAAGAAAACAAATTAATATGAGAAAAAACAAAAGAAACTCCCTGCTAGTCCTTTGATCTGTTCCTACTTTTAAGGTTCTTCTGTGCATCTAGGCCTTTTTAAAGATGGTTAAAACACAGATCCATAATGTTAAAAACCAGTGTCTCTAAGTAACATCAGAAGTTACAGCCATAAAGTCTCATCACCGTGTCTGCCCAAATGTGAGCTGAACAAGGAGGACAACCAATGAATATCTAGGATCCACAGGGGAAATCCCACGAGGCCTCAACCCTGCAGGCAACTAAGGAAATCTGGGAGCAGGAGAGGTGGTCCTCCCCAGGGAGGAGCACACCAATGTCTAGTGCAAATCATCAGTCCTGGAAACGTACATAGAATTAACATTATGTAGACTCAACAGGTCATAATTGGCAATGTAAAGGTATATATAAATACATATATGCATGCAGTAACAATTTATTGAAAAAAGGACATGATTAAAAGGAGAGTAGGGATGATTTATAGAAGGGTTTGGGGAAGGGAAATGGATGGGAGGAATGCAATTAAAATACAATTTCAAAAATAAACAAAATAAAATAACAATAAATAAGACATCAAATAACATTTATGAAGATATGATCAATTAATTTACTAATATGTTGGGTCCTAGCACAAAACAAGCCATTATTTTTCAATAGTCTACATTTAGAAATATAGAAGGCTCAATTGAATATCATTAAAAGATGTCTGGCATAGATAGATATCATGCCAAAGTTAATGTTCATGTATGTGATGACTTTTATCATCTCTTTTCCAGAAAGGCCTCTGACCCATAAGTATATGTAAAACACAGTTACCTTAAACTTATCAGTTTAGAAATCTTGCCAACTTGTTTTTGCATGCCTCTATTACTGCCAGACATACTCTTCTCTCCATGGAGATATAAATCTTTATTACTCTGCAAGTCACACTCTTAGGACAGGCAGGCATGCAGAGGTTGCTCCCCTGTGTGAATCAGGACTTGGGAAGAGGCAGTTTAGAACTACCTTCAGAGCTGCCCACAGGCAGAGTGTGGTCAGAGTGGTCTGATCAGAGATGTGCCTCAACATCTGTCCTCTACTCCCCTCCCTACCTTACTGAAATGGAACACCAACCCCTAGGTGGGGCCTCACCAGTGCTTTGGCCAACATCAGTGGTACTACTGCCTATGGTGATTCTTCCGAACCACATATAAAAATTTCTGTTAGCCACATCTACAAGATTTTTGTTTTTGGAAGATGCATGCATTCTGCACTACATGCAGTTGCTATGTTAAGACATTCCAATGGATGGGATTAGATAATGCGAAATCTCCTGTGGCAAACAAAAGTGGACAGAAATCACAGAGACCAGGCCTGGAACAAACAGCTTGGAGGTGGATTACAGCCCCCTGAATCACCAGACCTTTGCGATGTTTTTCCTGAGGGCTGTCTTCCCACTATGGTGATGAGTGGGTCCCTCATACAGTCACTCTGCCTCCTGTAGATGCTTCTTTCCTATAGAAGATTCCCATACCCAAGCTGAACATGTTTCAGATGTGTGTGGCCAGCAGAAGGAAAGCGTAGCTGCTTCTGTAGTTCAAGAAACTCTGTCTTTATGTCAACTGAAAATTCATATTACCTCCCTCCTACTCAAGCACATCTTCAACATTCAACAGAAGCTTGGTTTGAACATTTCCTTTATACTCAGGAGCATAGTAGACAATTGGTAGATTAAATGATAAATAGAAACCTGGGGGTTTCTATCGCTGTGAAAAAACACTGTGCAACTTATACAATTGTTTAATTGAGCCTACAGTTTCAGAGAATTAGAATCCATGATGCTTCAAAGAAAGGCATGGCAGCAAGAATACCTGAAAGCTTTTATCTTAATCTGCAAGTAAGAGGCAGGGAGCACATTGGGAATGACATGAGGTTTTGGAACCTCAAAACACACCCCTACCGATACACCTCTTCCAATAAGGCCACATCTCCTAATACTTGCCAAACAGTTCCATCAGCTGGGGACCAGGTGTTCAAATATTGAGCCTATGAACGTTATCCTTATTCAAACCACCAAAGATGGTGATGATGATGAAGAAAAAGAAAATAAAAGATAATATGTAGACAGACAGACAGATTGATTAAATGGTAGATACTTGATAAATAAAAAAATGACAGGTAGGTCATTTTGATATTTGAATTATTGATAGAGGATAGATAGATAGATAGATAGTAGATAGATAGATAGATAGATAGATAGATAGATAGATAGATAGATTGTGGGCAAGAAGCTGAGGCAGGAGGACTATGAGTTTGAGGTTACCCTGGAATATATAATAAGACCTTATATCAAAAGAATGGATAGAGTCAGAGACATTATAGGTATATATTGATACATAAGTATTTATATCTTCACCTATTTTATATTTATATAAATCAATCATTGAATTCTAATGGCTTGACTTTTCAACATTCTAAAGATAAAAATAATAGGCATTCATGAGTGGCTATACTTTCAGTTATATTTATTTATTTATTTATTTGTTTGTTTATTTTAGTTTTGTCAAGACAGGGCTTCTCTGTGTAACTCTGGCTGTCCTGGAACTCACTCTGTAGACCAGGCTGGACTTGAACTCAGAAATCCACCTGCTTCTGCCTCCCGAATACTGGGATAAAAGGTGTGCACCACCATTGCTTTGCTCAATTTTAATTTTTTCATCTTTTTCCAGACTAGCAATATATAGTAACAATGTTCTATTGTGGTTTTGAGTAAGAGTGATGAACCGCAGCAAGTAATCACCCACTCAATCATGAAGGTAGACAACTGAAAGTGTGTTTTTTGAGAGTTTGGGATATAAGCATTTCATAAATTATATGAATAATGAACTCTTCATTTTAAAACTGTGGTGGTTGATTTTGCCCAAGTGTAGGCACTCTTAAATTAGGAGTGTTACAGGTATTGCTGATGCCTTTTGATCCCTGTTTGTGAGCTTACTGGGACATATGGAACAAACACACATGGTATTTTAGGGACGTTGAAAGAAAGACAATGCAATAATACATTTGCAGCATTATATACTATGCTTTTCATGCTGGCTCAAAAGCAAGTTTCGTTCAGCTTGAGCCTTAAAGTCCTTTCTATATGAAATGAGTGAAGCCTTATTGAAAACTGTATCAAATATGTATCTGGTCAATGAAACCTAGTCATAAACCTGGTTTAATGTAGCTAAAAAGGAAAACATCACCTAACATCAGAGGAGAGACACTTTAGAGGACATACAGTTCCCTCCAAATATTCAAATATCCTGTGGCTAAACATCAAAGCCTTATTTTATACAGCTACAAAGGCAGAAGAATAATGAAGAATCAAATTTCTTGGTGTACAGAAAAGATATTCTTAGCATTCTAAACACCTCAAAAAACAGTGCTCAAAATGCTGATTTCTCTGACACTCAGTGTGTAAAATGGAGCTTTGATAAGATTAAAGATAATTACATTTCAGCCACCTTTTCCACCTAAATATAATCCCTGAGTGTTATGCTCAGATTTATAGGTTTGAGGAGGTATGTTCGTGTGTGTGTGCGTGTGTGTGTGAGTGTGTGTGTATGTGTGTGTGGTCTATTTTAGTGGAAAATATTATTTTTGCACATTGAAACACAAGTCATAACTTTGGCTGCCAGTATCATACTCACCAGGTAATTTCCATCTTAATTGCTAACATGTTGAAAAAACCATTTGAAGTCACTAGAGATTTAGAACCTCTAGGAACCCTGGCAGCTGACAGCAAGGGGCAAAAAGTCCCCACAGAGCTGTGAGCTTCCACATCTGCCAGGCCTCAAGTGCCCAGGAGTCAGGGACCTGCCATCACTAGAAAATCTACTTCTCACCTACCTATAATTTCTATGATCACAGCCAAATGATTGGTAATCAAATGTGTTTCAAAGCAGGCACAGCAGCAGCTAAAACAAGCAGCAGGACTTGAACATCTGGAGTATGAGATATTTGGTAGGCAGTAACAGTATCCTAAACAATCTCTATGTACAAAGGCTGAATTTATTTGAAGCAAAAGAGACTCCCCCAAATACTAAGAACACTGTGAAAGATTCATACCAACATAGATAAGAGCAAGAGCTCAGAAAGCAAGTTATTAGTTTTGATACCCAAATGATTCTAAGATCTATTGAGGGTGCCCTGAAGAAATTTACATTGTGCAACAAGAAAACAATACAAAAGTCTCAAACTCTAGAATATTACAGATAGTTTCACGTCTTTGATGATCGTCACCACTAATTGTTTCTAAATAACCATTTTCTCTTAGTTCTCAACTATCAAAATAGAGCCTTCATCCAGTAACTGATGGAAGCAGACGCAGTGATCCACAGCCAGTGCCAGGCCTAGCTCCGGAAGTCCAGTAGAAGAAAGGAAGGAGGGATTACATAAGCAAGGTGGGGTCAAGATCACGAACGGGAAAGCCACAGAGACAGCTGAATCATGCTCGTGGGAACTCACGAACTCTAGACCAACAGCTGCGTAGCCTGCATGGGACCCAAATAGGCCCTCTGCATGTGGACGACAGTTATATAGCTTGGTCTGTTTGAGGGGCCCCTAGCAGTGGGACAAGGATCTATATCTGGTGAAGGAGCTGGCTTTTTGAAGCCCAGTCCCTGTGGTGGGATTCCTTGCTCAGCCTTGATGCAGAGGGATGTGGCTTGGCCCCACCTCAACTTAATATGCCAACTTTGTTGACTCCCCTTTGAGAGGAGTTGATGGGGAGAGGAGTGAGGAGGAGGAGGGGTAGGAGGGGAAACTGTGGTTGGTATGTAAAATGAATAAAAGTTGTAAAATAAATGAAGCTCAGTACGAAGGAAGGAAGGAAGGAAGGAAGGAAGGAAGGAAGGAAGGAAGGAAGGAAGGAAGGAAGGAAGGAAGTTCATTTGCTGACATCAGCAACGTCTTACAAGTAAAGGGAAAGCAGACTACACATAACAACAGCAACTGATGGTTCCAGCCATCTTTTTGGTTCAAACCCAAACTGCAGACAACGAACAGGGCAGAAAGACTGAATAACATGTTTCTAATGACCAGCGCTTAGCTCTCAGTCCTGTGCATCTTAATTCAAACTTTCAAAGGATAAATTATTGATTTTAAAAAAAAGAATTTTCTGCTACATGCAGCGATCTAACCTTAAATGATACAGAACTTTCAGCATAACAAAACAGGAGCAGGTGTGTTTTTCATAAGCAAAAGGTGTTCTTTCATTCAGTCCCCTGAGTTTTCTAGGAGAAACCAAAGCAAGGGGCTGGAAAGATGGATGGCTTAGTAGTTGCGAACACTTGCTGGTCTTTCAAAAGACCTGGATTCAATTCCCAGCATCCACATGGTGACTCACAACTGTCCTTGGCTCAAGTTCCAGGGGATTTGGTGAGTGCTAGGGCCTTTGCTGGCACCACGCATGCAGGTGGTGCACAGACACACACCTGCAGAACAAATATCCATATACATAAAATAAATATAAAAACAACTTAGAGAAGAGGGAGAAAGAGAGACAGAGAGACAGACAAGGGTGGGAAAGGCCAAAACGAGTCTGCAAATGAAATTGTTGACTCAGATAATTTACTATACTTAGACTTCAAGTTAGTTTATATTAGTAATTTAGTTTCCAATTACTGATTTGTTTTCAATTTATTCCTTAATTAATTATAGTATCCACTACCTTGTCATCCCTCCCTAATGTTTACAAGGGTATGGTCAGATATTGCATATTGATAATTAGAGTTATGACCATTTTCATCAGGAGCCCACAAATAGCAAGAGATAAAGAGATAAGATCTACTGTATATTATACTGCTCCCCTTTAATTCTTTTCATATTTCTGGCCCCATTTATGCAAATACTTGGGAAAATCAGATATTTGGAATTAGAGTATTAAAAGATGAGGGAAATAAGCTGAAATGGAGTTATCAGCTAAAGGTCTACAGTGTCTCTTGGGTTTCCCTAAAAGTATAGTTTTCCCAGAAAGATTATGGTTGGGTGGACACCTCAATTTGTTTCTTATTCAATAATCTGCTCTTTTATAGCCTTAAAATAAATAAGGGAGGTCTTATTTATCTGAATCACCCCAACCAAAATGTCATTGGTGATGATTTGATCCACTGGTGATAATGTAATTCAATATTTGAGTTAGGCTCAGACACAGTTTAGATTGTGTTGAGCAGAATACAGTTCAGTGAAAAGGGAATGTAAATCTTGCTGAAGTTACAAAAAGCAAACAAACTTTTAATGCTGTCAGATAAAAACAAACTGCTGCTGGTAACTAAAATGTCTTGTTCTTGGAAAGAACATTGTCACATATTCATTAAAGATGATTTAGAAATCTTCCCAAATTAAAAAAAAATCAAGCACAGTGCATGCCATGTTTGATAACATTTCTGTCATTTCCTGTATTCTGTGGATATCTCCCTACATATGAATTTGGAGGGCTGAGTTGTGCAATCATCAAGAAATTCTGGGAAGTAGCGCCAGTCCATGGCCTGATCTGCTTCTCCACATTCCGTTCCAGAACCCACTTCCTTGGCCATCTGGCGCTTCTCTGTGTTTTCATTTTGGCTCCTTACTGCAGACTGTCACAGAGCTGTTCCACTGGCCTTCGCCGTGAGAATCTATCCCCTCCAACAGGGCCTTCTTTTTGCCACAGAGATAAAGAAATCTTTTGATCTTTTATCAAACCTGTCATGCTAGGATACCCTACAATCGAAGGGCTTTCCTCATCCCCTTCAGTGAGCAAATAATCCTCATCAGATTCAATTACCAAAATCATAATTAGTCATGAAATTCTTGAATATTATTGTTTGTCCTCCAACACACACCTCGGAGCTCACCCAGGCCATGTGCCCCTTTAAGACATTGAAGAGGAAGTATGATGAGGTTCTTTTTAAAAAGCTGTTCAAATTCAGAAGTTATACAATTTAAAAATTACAACAAAGGGCTGGGGAGATGGCTCAGCAGTCAAGAGCATTGACTTTTTCCAGAGGACCTGAGGTTTGATTCCCAGCACTTATACAGAAGGTGATAACTTTTGTAACTCTAGTTCCACTAGAACTCTAGTTTCACTCTCTTCTGGCCTCTGTGAACATTGTATGTTCATGGTGCCCACATATATACAAGTAAAACACTCATACACATAAAGTAAAAATCAATATATGTTTTTTAATTTTTGAAATAAATCTGAAACATTAAGTTTTATAGAAAATAAAAATTTAAACAGCACTGCTAAATCACTTTTATAAGTCAGAAACTATACCAACCTTAAGATTTTCTCATTTTTTTTCATTTTATTGTTTTATGGGTATGAGTGAGAGAGAGATTGGTGCATCTATGTGTAGATGCATGCACACTCCAGCACACATGGAGACTATTTTAGGGTGTCAGTACTCCCTTCCCTCATGGGTTCCCAGAGATTGAATTTGGGTCACCAACTTGGACAGCCATCTTGCCAGACCTTAGCATTAAATTTTTTGGTATATTTATTGTGATCCTCTTCTTTATCTGTCTAGATTTTGGACTGTTGGGACTGTTCAAGGTGAACAGTCAACAGTAATTTGCTTCTGGTCACAGTACTTCACCAGCTGGTTCTAAGAAGATCATTATTCTAGTGCTGTGCCAGTCAGTTTTGTAATCACATGAATTCAAAAACAGCTTAACCCAGTGCTACTGATGCTTTGGGGGTATCATTAGTCTTTGTCACCTAGAATTTTGCATGTTGGTAGTTTGGTGACAATGTAGTGCTGTTTCCATAAAAGAACCTTTTAGAGGTAGGGCTTAGTGATCACGTCACTAAGGACAAAATCTTTGGAAGGGTACACATTAGTTCTTGTGAAATTGTGTTGTTTTACACACACACACACACACACACACACACACACACACACGTAAAACCTTATTGCTGAATCCTTCCGGCTTTCTATCTTGCCATATGACTGCCCACTTGCAAGTATTTCCACCAGGATGCCAACCACCATGTTGGAATACAGCCAGGAGTCACTCACCAGAATGGGTCTCTATTTTTTTTTATGTATTACTCATCTGTGGTTATTTTGTTACAAGAGAAAACAGAATGACACTAGAGATTTTTTATTGTTTTTATTGAGCTATATATTTTTCTCTGCTTCCCTCCCTTCCTTCCCACTTCCCTTCTACCCTCTCCCATGATCCCTACACTCTCAATTGACTCGGGAGTTCTTGAATGACACTAAAGACTTACATTCCGGCATTATAGAATCTATTGACCAAATTCGGTCACATGATTTCCATTCAGACTAAATGACAGAGAAAAATATTGACTCCTTGTAGTGTTTATCAATATCATTCTCTAACCCTGCCTTATTAAGCACAAGTTATATGAAGAAGATAATTACATTTTCTGGTAAGAATAAATCAGACAGTTTCAAATTATGTAGGTGGTTGAAGAAACCTGTTCTTGCTGATTGAGACTGCAGATATAAATGTCAAGGCCTTTTTACTCGCCTCCCTGACATCATGCTCTTGTTTTATAGACAGTCTTGGCTAGGGTTTCCTATTTTCCCAGACGTTGATAATCTTAATCCCCATCTGCTTACTGTCTTTATATATAAAGTACTAGTTTCTTCCAGTGTGTCTACCTCTTGCATGACACACTGGGGAGCTTTGTTACCCAGAGTACAAAGTATGGTAGTAATAAACTTTATGGGTATTTAGCTATCGAGTAGATTTGGTCCATGATCCTGGCAGTACAGAGAATTATTGGTTCAGAAGTGAGAGACAAATTTGTATAGATACAACCAAGTTGCTGCTTTTGTTAAAGGAAATTTGCTTATCTTATTCGTGCCCAGGCTCACAGATAGTGATTGACTCTCACGATAGTGTCTCTCATTTGGCACCAGGAAGTGTTTACATCATTATCTAACAGATGTGATAGAAAACACGAATGTAAAAACTGCATGACAAAGCATAAATATATGCCAAGACTCACAAAATTATGATAGAAATAAAGTATCCCAATTCAAACTTTCTTAACTTCTTCTCAATAGTTCACTAAACTCATGTGCTCAGAATTTCAGGAAGAATTATAGTGTGACTAATTATATAGATGGCTAAGCAAACCCCCTTGATTTGTTGTGGTGAGTTATGTGTCTTGAGTTTCTGGGGACTCAAATTCTAGGTTTCGCAATGCTATGAAATATGAACAATTAGACTAGCATAAATTAGATTTCTATTGTCACCTTTTTGCTTTGCAAAGTTGAATCGAATGATGTAATTTGGATCTTTCACCAATGTGGGAACCATTAATTATTTTCTCTCAACTCTAGAGTTTAGATCTAAAAATGGGAGGATATGAAATTATGAAGCATCTTAAGTATATTTAGACTGAGAAGATTTAAGAGAAGCAAAGACAATATCCTGTAACAACCATGGAATAGAGAGTGAAATTGACCAGGCAGTATCATAATGTTCAACATTGAAGGCTCATCATGAAAAACAGCTTCTTGCCAAGACTGCACGATCCTTTTGTTGGAGATAAAATAAGGAAGGGAGTGGAGGGAGTGATCAGATGCATTTCACAGGTAGGAACTCCTCTTGGCCAGTGAAGTGGAAATTTCATCTTGTGTATAGAAAGGTGAGATACACTGCTTAAATTATGTTGATGCATGAACTCACAGAGGAAATAAAAACTGATTTATTAAAGGTTGCAGGGAGAAAGGATAAACTCACACAATATAGAAAACGGCTGAAGCTACCACTGATCCCATGCTGCCTCTCTGCCTTTTGGGTCTCCCCTCATGCCAAGCAAGAGCCAGAGAAAGATAGTAAGAGAGATCCCCCTCTTTCTTATTAGAGAACACATCTAAAGACAGAGGCCACACCCTAAAATAGGTACCCCAAAACTATTGGTGGAATGAAATCCCACAACATTTCTCCATTTTGTCTAAATAAGAAGGTTCTGAACCTAATACAAAGCTATATATAATGAGAACAAATAACAATTATTGTCCAAGAGAAAGAAAGTATAATAATATACACAAAAACAGAACTACAACCAAGAACAACATCAAACCAGAAACACAAACACATACTAAATATCCAGGCTATGATAATTAGTAAATAACAGATATTCCAATAGCTGTCCTATCCTGAGGAGTCTAAGTCTTGTACCTAAATGTCTTAGCTAAAATATGAGAGGATAGTAACTGTGACTATCTAGTCTCCAACTCCATCAAAGACCTGAGAGGAAAAAAATATTACCTGAGTAAGCAGGAAGTGCAAACAAGCGACTTCCAAAAGATACAGGAAAAGACAGAAACAGTTGGCTACCTGGACAGTCACCCAAAGTCTCACTGTAACATTGGGGCAACCAACTTTGGCTAGGGTAGATACAATTTTGAATTTGTTTCAATATACAAATTATCTTAGATGGGAATACAAAAATAATTTTATCTAAGTATCAATATAGAAGAATATATACCAATGTAAATTGCCCACAACTAATAGTTTGCTAAAATAGTTCACAAATACTGTTAAAATACACTAATCTACCTATTATCCCATCCCATCCATTTCCTCTTTTTTCTTTTCCAAAAGAGGTTCCTGAACCTAACCTTTATTATTTCATCCCCGACCTTATTACAACTTATAACCAACCCCTAACATATGACAATTATCCATAACCCTGAGAAAACAAATCTGTTAGGAGAAGGGGCGCTATTTTCTAGAATTGCTTCCACCTTCCTTGGGGGTCATGGTATCTCTATGGGAGCCTATAAAAAAATTAAAACAATGGTTAAGTCTCAAGAGTCTGTAACAATTGTAGACAGTTTCTATGTAGTGGGTAGGGTATCTCTGAAATTCTGGCTAGAGTGTTGTAAGAAGATGGAGCATCTCAGCTAGGCAAACTGGAATCATCTTGAGCAGTTTATAGCCCAACGCTGATCTTTAAGTGGTGTTTATTGACTCAATGGTATCATATGAACCAGGTAGAATAGTTGCTGTCAGGCCCCATCTTCTTTCTGGAGACTTTAGAGATTGTTGTTAGGAAAATTCTTTGTTCACTATGGAAAATTAAACATTATTAACATCAAAACAAAAAGTTTTAATTTTTGATATTTATTCATGTAAAGAAAGTTACCAAAGAGATGAAAAATAAGTGTGGGGAGAAGTAGAATTTTGGGAAGATAATAGAGTTTGACAATAGTCCCTAGAGTTTTGGTTTTCTATCCCTTACCAGGTGGCTCTTCTGACATGAGACAGAAACTGTGAATTTTTCTTTTAACAATGTGCTTGGATTTGGATAAGGAGAGAGCCATGCTCCAGGTCCAAAGTGAGCTTTGATTTTTAGTTGAGTCGGGACTGTAACTTTTCTGAGAAGTAAAGAGATGTAGATGTTTAGGTAGTGAGAGTTTACCCTGCAGAGAATATTGATACCACAGATCAGATTTTTCTTTGCTTGGTAATTTTTTTCTGGAAAGCTTTCCTTTCTTCTTAGATGTCTAGATGTCCATGGCCTTTTATTTTTTTTTTTAAGATGGGTGTCTCTGGGAAATACAGCTTGCTCCGACACTGAGGGACCCAAGAGGTGAGTGAACAGCCACATGGTGGGATGGCCCCATGCTCTAGGACCTCTCCAGCAGGACAAAACCCTGGGCCCCTTCCCCAACTCTCTTGGCTTTTCTAGCCAGCCAGCAGGGAGTTTCCTGGAGCTAGGCTCCCCCAAATCCCAAACCCATCCACTGGACCCCCTAAGCTGCTAACCACACCCTGCCTAAGAGCTGAGAGCTGGCTATAATACTGAGGGAATCAAAAGCATGCTACAACACTGAGGGGATTAAGAGAGAGCACCAAGACAACAAACCAGGAGAGAAGACCAAAAGAGCAGATGTATAGAGACCACAGAGGCTTTCTGAGACAGACAATGACAGTACAGAGCAGATCAAGAAAAACTCCCAAACACTCAGACAAACCACAGCAAGGATGGACCAAGACACAAAGACACTGCTGGTCTCATTTGAAGGAAGAGATGGGTGGGTGCCAATGCAAGAATTCCTCCAACAACCTAAAAAGCAACATGGTAACACCAAAACCAAGCAGTCACACATCAGGAAGACTTGGTCATCCTAATCCAGAAGAAGTAGAAGAAAATGACTTTAAACGTAACTTTATGAAAATGATGCAGACCTTTAAAGAGGAAGTGAAAAGCTCCCTTAAAGAAATGGAAGAGAAGACAAACAAAAAATTGGAAGAAATTAATAAATCCCTCAAAGAAACTCAAGAAAACCAAGAAAAAACAATCAAACAGGTGAAGGAAACAGTTCAAGACTTGAAGACTGAAATAGAGGTAATAAAGAAAACACAAACCAAAGGAATTCTGGATATGAAAAATCTGGGTAAATGAATAGGAACTACAAAAACAAATATAACCAATAGAATACAAGAGATAGAAGAAAGAATCTCAGATGCTGAAGATACTATAGAGGAAATAGACTCATTGGTCAAAGAAAACATTAAATCCAAAAAATTCTTAACACAAAATATTCAGGAAATCTGGGACACCATGAAAAGACCAAGCCTAAGAAACACAGGGGTAGAAGAAGGAGAAGAACTCCAGCTCCAAGGCACAGAAAATATATTCAACAAAATTATAGAAGAAAACTTTCCCAACCTAAAGAAGGATATCCCTATAAAGGTACAAGAAGCTTATAGAACACCAAATAGACTGGATCAAAAAAAAATCCCCTCACCATGATAATCAAAACACAAAAAATAAAGAATAAAGCAAGAATTTTAAGAGCTGCAAAAGAAAAAGATCAAGTAACATATAAAGGTAAACCTATCAGAATTACACTGACTTCTCAGTGGAAACCATGAAAACCAGAAGGTACTGGATAGATGTGCTGCAGACACTAAGAGACTATGGATGCAAGCCCAGACTACTATATGCAGCAAAGCTTTCATTCACCATTAATGGAGAAAACAAGATATTTTATGACAAAAAACAGGTTTATACAATACGTATCCACAAACCCAGCCTTACAGAAAGTACTAGAATGAAAACCCCAAACCAAGAAAGCTAACTACACCCACAAAAACACAGACTTCTGATAACCCCCCAACCAGCATAACCCAAAAGGGAAACACACAAACACTACTACCGAAAAATAACCAGCGTTAACAACCACTGATCATTAATATCATTTAATATCAATGGGCTCAATTCACCAATAAAAAGACACAGGCTAAGAGAATGCATACAAAAACAGGATCCAGCCTTCTGCTGTTTACAAGAAACACACCTCAACCTCAAAGACAGACACTACCTCAGAGTAAAGGGTAGGGATAAGGTTTTCCAATCAAATGGACCTAAGAAACGAGTGGGTGTAGCTATCCTAATATCTAACAAAATTGATTTCAAACTAAAATCCATCAGAAGAAATGGAGAAGGACACTTTATACTCATAACAGGAACAATTCATCAAGATGAAGTCTCAATCCTGAACATCTATGCCCCAAATAAAAGAGCATCCACATATGTAAAAGAAACATTACTAAAACTTAAATCACACATCAAACTTAACACAATAATAGTAGGAGACTTCAACACTCCACTCTTGCCAATGGACTGGTCAACCAGACAGAAACTTAACAGAGAAATAAGAGAACTAACAGATGTAATGAATCAAATGGACTTAATAGGCATCTATAGAACATTCCACCCAAACAAAAGAATATACCTTCTTCTCAGCACCTCATAGAACCTTCTTTAAAATTGATCACATATTTGGTAACAAAGCAAACCTCCACAGATACAAAAAAAATAATTGGAGTAACTCCCTGTGTCTTATCGGATTACCAGGGATTAAAGTTAGAATTTAACAATAATACAACTCTCATAAAGCCTACAAACTCGTGGAAATGGAACAGTCAACTACTGAACCACCCCTAGGTCAAGGAAGAAAGAAAGAAAAATTAAAATCTTTCTTGAGTTCAACTAAAAGAAAGGCACAACATATCCAAACCTATGGAACACTATGAAAGCAGTTCTAAGAGGAAAGTTCATAGCATTAAATGCCCACATAAAGAAAATGGAGAAAGCTCACATTAGTGACTTAACAGCACACCTGAAAGCTCTAGAAAAAAAAAAAGAAGCAGACTCACCCAGGAGGAGGAGAAGACAGGAAATAATCAAATTGATGGCTGAAATCAACAAATTAGAAACAAAGAAAACAGTACAAAGAATCAATGAAACAAAGAGCTGGTTCTTTGAGAAAATCAATAAGATTGACAAACCCTTCTCCAAACTAATCAAAAGGTTGAGAGAGAACATCCAAATGAACAAACTCAGAAATGAAAGGGGGGACGTAACAACAGACACTGAGGAAATTAGAGAATCATTAGGTCTTACTACAAAAACCTGTACTCTACAAAATTGAAAAATGTAAAAAAATGGACATTTTTTTAAGATAGATACCATATACCAAAATTAAATCAAGACCAGGTGAGCAATTTAAATATACCTATAAGCTAAGAAGAAATAGAAGCTGTCATCAAAAACCTCCCAACCAAAGAAAGCCCAGGGCTGAATGGTTTTAGTGCAGAATTCTACCAGAACTTCCAAGAAAAGCTAATACCTATATTCCTCAAAGGTTTCCACATAATAGAAACAGAAGGGACATTGCCAAGCTCTTTTTATGAGGCTACAGTTACCCTGATACCAAAACCACAACCAAGATTCAACCAAGAAAGAGAATTATAGATCAATCTCATTTATAAACATGGATGCAAAAATTCTCAATAAAATTCTGGCAAACTGAATCCAAGAACACATCAAAAAAAATCATCTATCATGACCAAGTAGGCTTTACCCAGAGATGCAGGGCTGGTTGAACATATGAAAATCATTCAATGTAATCCATCATATAAATAAAGTGAAAGAAAAAAAACATATGATCATTTCATTAGATGCTGAAAAAGCATTTGACAAAACCCAAAACCCCTTCATGATAAAGGTCTTGGAGAGATAAGGGATACAAGGACCATATCTAAATATAATAAAAGCAATATACAGCAAGCCAACAGTGAACATCAAATTAAATGGAGAGAAACTCAAAGCAATTCCACTAAAATCAGGAACAAGACAAGGCTGTCTACTCCCTCCATATCTTTTCAATATAGTTCTTGAAGTTTTAGCAATAGCAATAAGACAACAAAAGAAGATCAGGGGGTTTCAAATTGGAAATGAAGAAGTCAAACTTTCGTTATTTGTAGATGATATGATAGTATATATAAGTGACCCTAAAACTCTACCAGAGAACTCCTACTGCTGATAAATACCTTCAATGATGTAGCAGGATACAAGATCAACTCAAAAAATCAGTAGCCTTCCTATACACAAAGGATAAAGAAGCTGAGAGGGAAATCAGAGAAACATCGCCTTTCGCAATAGCCACAAATAGCATAAAATATCTTGGGGTAACACTAACCAAGGAAGTGAAAGACCTATTTGACAAGAACTTTAAGTCCTTGAAGAAAGAAATTGAAGAGGATACCAGAAAATGGAAAGATCTTCCATGCTCTTGGATAGGTAGAATCATCATAATAAAAATGGCAATCCTACTGAAAGCAATCTATAGATTCAATGCAATCCCCAACAAAATCCCAACACAATTCTTCACAGACCTTGAAAGAAGAATAATCAACTACATGTGGAAAAAAAACCCAGAATGGCCCAAACAATCCTGTACAATATAAAGGAACTTCCAGAGGCTTTATCATCCCTGACATCAAACTCTATTACAGAGCTACAGTAATGAAAACAGCTTGGTATTGGCATAAAAACAGAGATGTTGACCAGTGGAATTGAATTGAAGACCCGGATATTAATCCACACACCTATGAACACCTGATTTTTGACAAAGAAGCTAAAATTATGTAATGGAAAAAGAAAGCATCTTCAACAAATGGTGCTGGCATAACTGGATGTCAACATGTAGAAGAATGAAAATAGATCCATATCGCTGGGTGGTGGCGGCACATGCCTTTAATCTCAGCACTCGGGAGGCAGAGGCAGTCGGATCTCTGTGAGTTCAAGACCAGCCTGGTCTACAGAGCTAGTTCCAGGACAGGCTCCAAAGCCACAGAGAAACCCTGTTTTGAAAAAAAGAAAAAAAAAGAAAAAGAAAATAGATCCATATCTATTACCATGAATGAAACTCAAGTCCAACTGGATTAGAGACCTCAATATAAATCCAACCACACTGAACCTGATAGAAGAGAAAGTGGAAAGTAGTCTTCAATGCATAGGCACAGGAGACTACTTCCTAAATATAACCCCAGTAGCACAGATACTAAGCGCAACAATAAATAAATGGGACCTCCTTAAACTAAGAAGCTTCTGTAAAGCAAAGGACACAGTCAATAAGACAAAAAGGCAGCCTACTGAATTGGAGAAGATCTTCACCAACCCCACATCAGACAAAGGTCTGATCTCCAAAATATATAAAGAACTCAAGAAATTAGACAGTAAAATTCTAAATAACCCAATTAAAAATGGGGTCCTGAACTAAACAGAGAATTCTCAACAGAAGAATTTTAAATGGCCAAAAGATACTTAAGGAAATGTTCAACTTCCTAGCTATCAGGGAAATGCAAATCAAAACAACTCTGAGATACCATCTTACACCTGTCAGGATGGCTAAGATCAAAATCACCAATGATAGCTTATGCTGGAGAGGATGTGGAGGAAGGGGAACACTCATCCATTGCTGGTGGGAATGCAAACTTGTACAACCACTTTGGAAATCAGTATGGCAGTTTCTCAGAAAATTAGAAATCAACCTACCTCAGGATCTAGCAGTACCACTCTTGGGAATATATCCAAAAGATGCCCAATCATACTACAAAAGCATTTGTTCAACTATGTTCATAGCAGCATTATTTGTAATAGCCAGAACCTGGAAACAACCTAGATGCCCCTCAGCTGAAGAATGGATAAAGAAAGTGTGGCACATTTACACATTAGAGAACTACTCAGTGGAAAAAAAAATAACATCTTGAATTTTGCATGCAAATGGATGGAATTAGAAAATACTATTCTGATTGAGGTAACCTAGACCCAGAAAGATGAATATGGTATGTACTCACTCATAAGTGGATACTAGCTATAAACAAAGAACATTGAGCCTATAGTTCATGATCCTAGAGAAACTAAGTAATTAAGGAGAATGCGAAGAAAAACATATATGGACCCACCTGGGGGTTGGAGACAGACAGGGTCGCCTGACAGGATTGGGAACATGGAAGCCGGGTAGAAGGAGGGGGAGAGGGGAAGAAGAGGGGATAAGATGAGGGTTGAGGAGAGCTTGAGGGAATGGGATGGTCGAGATGGAGAAGGACCAGATATGAGGGCAAGAAGAGAGATATATTGATTGGGGGAGCCATTATGGGGTTGGCAAAAGCCTGGCTCCAGAAAAATTTCCAGCAATCCACATGGATGGCTTCAGCTAATACCTACGCAATAGTGGAGAGGATGCCTGAACTGGTATTGCCCTATATTCAGATTGATGATTATCTTAAATATCACCATAGAACCTTCATTCAGCAACAGATGGAAACAGAGGCAGAGTCCCACATCGGAGCACTGGACTAAGCTCCCAAGGTCCAGTTGAAGAGTAAAAGGAATGAGAAAATGAGCAAGGAGGTCAAGACCATGAGGGGTTCATCCACTGAAGCAGTTTACCTGAGCTAATGGGAGCTCACCAACTCTAGCAGGACTGGGAAGGAACAAGCATAGGACCAAGGTAGTGCTTTGAATGTGGTTGACAGTTATATGGCTGGGGCAGACTGAGGGGCCACTGGCAGTGGCACTAGAATTTGTCTCTGCTGCATGTACTGGCTTTTTGGGATCCTAATCTCTTTGTATGTATACCTTGCTCAGCCTAGATATAGTGGGGAGGGCCTTGGACCTTCCACAGGGCAAGGTGTCTTGCCCTCTCTTAGGAATGGAGGGGGTGGGGTAGGAGGGTGTGTGGAGAGAATGTGAGGAGGGAGGGAGTGGAAATTTTTATTGGTATTTAAAAAAAAATCTAATAAAGAAAAAGAAAATAGCCATAAAATAAATATGTATCAAAGAAAATAAAGCCAAAAAAGATGGGTGTCTCTGTTTTCCTGTGAAGACAAAGAACCCTGTCCTGACCTTTGTGGGTTTTTCTTACAACCTGTAGGATGGTCACATTGGTGGATGAACTATCATTTCCCCTTATCAAAAAGTTTCTCCTGTTCGAATTGAACCTTAATTTTGACATTATCCATAGTTTTTCTTCTCTGGTGGAAACAAAAGTGAAACCCCTTCCCTAATGTAACACATATTGTGGTTTCCATTCTGAGGTCAACACATCTTTGAAGTACACAGGCTGATTTAACTCAGAAGTTTTTTATATTGTCCAATGTCTCTCTGAAGCTGTTGTTCCTTTATCATTAGCATTAAGAAAATTCAAGGTTAATAATGCCTTATGCAATCTAACTCTGGCGGTCTTGGTTTTCCCTACCTGTTTATTACACATTTCTTTTAAGAGGCAATTAGATCTCTCAGAGACTGCTTGTCCTGTAGGTTTGTGTGGTATAACTGTAATATGCTTTATGTTATAATATTACAAAAAAAACTCTTTTATCTTACTAAGGCATTGATGGAGCATTGTCACTTTTAATTTGTGCAGGTATAACCATGGCAGCCATAATTTCTAATAGGTGTGTGATTACAGAGTCAGCCTTTTCAGAATTCAAAGCAGTTGCCCATTGAAATCCTGAAAAATGTGTCTATTGTATGGTGTACGTATTTTAACTTTTCAAATTCTGCAAAAATAAACAATACACTTGCCAAATTTTGTTATTTTGCATACCTTTAGGGTTACTTCCTGCAGATAAAGGAGTTTAATTATAGAGGGAACAAGTAGAACATTTTGTCTAGATGTCCCTAATAAAATAAGGACAGAGTGTTAGAAGTAAGGGTAAGAAAACGGAGTAGCAATAACGTGCACACAGTCATTCCCTCTACTTCTTTCATGACTTTCTCTCCAGCAGAAGAATCATGCAATCTTGATTAAACAGCGATTCCCTTGAGGTGTAATTAATGCTACACATCACAGTACAGCCCCGTGGATTTCTCTCTTCAAACCAAAGCTGTGATGGAAGATGGAGTTGTGGTTCATCAACAAAAGGGTGATAGAGGCTGATTCTGTGTGGTTTCATCTGCAGTGTGTGCTCACTTGAACAAAGATTAAGTAAGGATTTGGTGGCCAAATCCAGGTTAAACAAAATGTTTTTTTTTTTGTGGTGGTCTGTATTTATTTGCTTCTTCTTTTAACACATAAAGTATGCTTTATGTTTATGTGGTAGCTATTGTCTGCTTTTGAATATTTCTAAACTAGGAGCATTTCTCCACGGTAGCCATTGCCATCACAGGACACTTTCTATACCGGGTCAAGTTTAAGGGTTTCAAGTAAATTATCCTGTAAATCCTTTGCTCTTATAAATTATACTGCTATAACAGAATCTTTATTTGTTCATGGAAAACTTCTATGTTCCCCTCATTGACTAAAGATATCTGTTATTTGATATATCAGATATTGTCTCAGTGTTATTCACAAATTTCTCCTAAGAGAATTTGAGATTCATTTTACACAGTGAATTTGTGTTAGCTTCACTTTGTGCAATCCTACTCTAATTAATTCTCTAAGAAAATGATCTCCAGCATCCTACTAGCTATTACCAAAGCTATGAAGTAACACTCACAAGTTACCTCCTTTCCTGATCCTCAAAGAGAAAACTCACTCAGTTGAGACTCAAACAATACTTCCTTCTGCCATGAAATACTGTTACTCACACAGGATGTGTGAGCCCAAGCCTTCTGTCAATGAGCATTTCATGAACGATTGTTATGTGGTCAGTGATGTAACAGTAGACAATTGTATATTTCTGTTAATCATAAGCACTTACAAGTGTCACTGAAAGTTTAAAATGGCATCTTTGATGAATCTGACAGGGGAAACATAGTTACTGGCTCTCTGTTTCTTTTTCTTCTTGATTGGTATGCCTTTTTCTCTGCCTTCTCCTAAGAAGAGGAAGGTCCTATCAGACTCTTGCCTTTCTAGTTCAACACCAAATTCTCCTAAAGGAAAACATTTGGCTCTTATTAATCTGGAGACTTCACGACCCCTGACTCATTGTTTTAAGAAGGTGGTTTTCCATATACATTCATGTTTGTGATTAAAGCAAGGAACTCTTTCCAGTGGAAAGTCTCCTGATGGCTTAGACTGCAGGTCAGCAATAGAGAGGTTACCTAGCATGCATGAGATCCTAAAATGAACCTCCTGTACAATTTAGAATCCCCAAGGAGAAATCTACCTATGCTTGAGTTGAGACCATGTGCATATAAACTATATATGCCAACATATATTTTCTGTATAGATGCATTTTTATCTTCAAAAATATATTTCTTAATCTATAATTGATAGACAAGTTCAATCAGATATAATGACCTATTAGTGTCCAACGAGTTTATTTCAAAATAGATTTACAATGTCTTAATGGAGGTGTTTTTGAAGTACCTGAGTATACTTTAAATTTTCTTTCTATAGTATTGCTTTTTCTAACCTCAGTTTTTAGTAAGTTCACAGGAAAAAATCTCACAAGTACAACATTAAAGAGACAAACAAAAACATTTATAAGACCACTTATGCTACACTTCCTGTAATAAATTTCTATGATTATTTTTGCCCAGTATAGTTTCTGTGAATACCTAAACTTGGTACAGCATTAGAGGGATAAATTTAAGAAGCTTATGAGATAGCTGTGCCACATTTCCTGTAATAAGTTTCTCTGCCCAATACAGTTTCTGTGAACACATAAAGTTAGCTTCAGGCAATACAGCTTACATCATCAGGCTTTCGCTTCGATAGAACTGATAGGCAGATGTTTCCAAACATCCTGTGATGCAGAATAAAAAGGAATAATGAGATAAATAGTTAGAGACAGGAAATTTGTCAGAGTCACACCATTATTGATTACTTTTCAGCGATAAGACATTTGACAAACCAGTATCTCCAGTCCATGGTGCAGCAAGCCTGCGGATTTCAGAAAACATCAACAAACATGAGTCTGTGTGCTGGCAGAAAACTTTTCTTCTGTCCTAATAAGGGCAAATACAGATAAACTAACATCTTCTAAACTGAGTGAATCTTTTGCCTTTGGTTTGCTGACACTTTGCTATGTCCACAATACTGGTTTAAATCAAACAAGAAGGACAATTAGAACTAAATATCTCTTCTGCTCTAATAATTCCATAATGTGATTCCAGGATAAAGAACAGCAGACTCCAAGAATCTGGGTCTAGAGTGGTTGAAAATCCCTATATTGTGATTTTTTTTAAAAAAATTATTAATTTTGATTGTCTGAGGCTCTTCCATGCTTAGCGTCTCCCGACTCCCGTGTGCTCATATGTTGCTCTGGTGTCCTTAATCTTGGACCTAAAATGGGAATAAACTTGATTTTCCACAGTGTATGTTCAATTTAGTCATTTTTTTTGGAGCTGCATATTTTGCTGAAAAAAATGAGGCTAGCAGGACAGAACTGTGTCTTGTGTAGAAAATAAAAATCTTTAAAATCCACATGCAGTCCACTTCTTCACATTGCTCCCCCTTTGCAATGTCGCCTGCACAGCATCCCATCCCTTGTTGCTCACTGCTTCTGGCCCTAACTTTGCCTGTGCAGCACCCTATCCCTTGTTGCTTGCTGCCCCTGGCCCTAGCAGCCTCTTCCCATCTTTCTGTTTCAACTCCTATTTCCTTTTTTTTTCCAAATTCACGCTTCCCTTTGAATGCAGAACACTTTTTTTTACCACCCTTAAAAACTGATAGCATTTAAATCCTTTGAGAAACTCAACTTCCATCCAAAATATTTTCAGACTATATTCCCAGATGGTATAATTTTATGCTCAAAGAATTTTTTCCAATAATAAAGATAATGATATTTTTCAAGTCTTTCTTCTCTTATCCACATAAAAATTCATATACATGCATGATAAATAATCATGAATTATGCAGAAACATACCCACTACTTCATTTGGTGAAAGGCTTAATAAATACTTTCCCTTTAGAATTAAACAAATATATAAAGTTTGTATACAACTTGGTTTTATTTTTTATTCAAGTCACTGCTCATGAACATAGATATATTTACTTCAAATTAGGCATTTTATCATGTTAATCCTATTTATCTCTCTCACCAAAATGAATTTTAAAATAAAATAATATACATGTACAGTCATCAGGAAGGAGATGCAAAAGTAGCCATGGAGTATGACAGAACTGTTTCAAAAGACTCAATTACACATATTTTAAATGTCAAAAAAGAAACTTTTTTTAAGCCTCTGCTTTCAGTTCTAATGCTCAAAGATATATGTATTAATGACTAAAAAGATTCAATAAATTTTCAATGAAATTTATTTGTTTGATAATAATATGCATGATAAGTAATTCAGGCAGAAAAACCTGCTACAAAATTTAATATTTTCAGAATGCAACATTCAGAAAGAAAATAGACTATCTTTAGAAGAATTAAGTTAGAGTTCTATCATTAACAAAAGCTGATAGATGCCTTAGAAGAGGGTAACTAAATTACATATAGGCCAATCAGTAAAGCAAATATTTTATTTCAAAAATTATTTAAATTTTTTTCTTTAATAGGACAAAGAAGGAAGATATCAAGTCACAGTTGTCTTACCAGCACTTGGGACAGATAGATCACAAGTTCAAACTCAACCTGGTTTTTGTAGCATGACCTTTCCTCCTAGAGAGAGGTTGTGAGGGAGGGAGCTGTTCGGGGAAAAAGACAGGATATTTTCCTTTGTAATTAAGAAAAATAAGTAATCATAGAACTGAGTGATTCAGTTCTAGTGACTTATCTTCAACAAGTATCACAGTTTACTTGGAAGAAAAATTTAAAGGCTTATGCCAAGTAAGTTAAAATAAAATGAGAAAAACTCATTCAATAGCATACAGCCACTACAAAGTAGGTTTTTGATGGGGAAACTCTGTCAACCAATCACATCTAATTAAGGCGTGGCTACCTGGAGCTGAGGAGGAAAAACTGGGAGAACTCAGGTGCACACTCTCTGCATGGCTCGCACCAGACAGATAGGAAGTTGGACCTCCCACTTTTGTAGCATGAGTTTCTCCTTATAACCATTAAAATATAATTGTTATTCTTGAGCTGGCCTGGTTATTTATCGTACCAGCCCGATCAACAACACCTGGCGCCCAACGTGGGGCACGAACCCACAACCCTGAGATTAAGAGTCTCATTTTAGAGGACGATGTCCCCTCTCACAGCAAAGTTTGCCTTCAGGCTTAGGGACATCATTTAGGGGTTGATTATAGTTGGTATATGGTTGAGGGATGGGGGAGGAATTTTATAGTCTCAGGGATTTTATTTTTAAAAAAGAGGGATAATTGGATGATGGGATAATAGATTGGTATTTGTGAGTTACTGTTTTTAGACAATTATATTGGTATAGATTCTTGTATATTGATACAAAGTTAAATTATATTGAATATTGTATGCATGTACACTTCTACCTCTGTTTAAAACATTGTTTATGCATTGATATATATATATATATTTACCATATTGCACTGTACATTACTACCTCTGATCAAGATATTTATACATTGTTTACATTTGAAGGTCATTGTCCTCACTCATTGCACAGTTGTTTATTGTCTTGGTCTTTAAGTTAGATAGGTATTGAGAATTATAGATCAATAATCATCTATGTTTGTCATATTTATAATTAGACTAATCAGGTTCTTTAGTTACATAGAGACTATATTCAGTATAGATAGATATTCTTCAACCTCTTCAAAGAGCTGTAGAAAATGGAATTTAATCTAACTTAGAGTTCAGTGGTAGTGAGACACAATCGCTTCTGGCAACACTGATCTATTCCTGAGAGAATGTTGAGCACAAAAGACATTCCACCTGGAGCTTTTCTTCTTGGCAGAACTGGCCTTTGGGCAAAGAAATGCCCATACCTCAACCACTGACAGAGACATATAGTATCCATAAATGGATAAAACAGGACTGTCATATCCTGCCAACACAGGGTAAGATAATTTTAAGAAGTTTCTTGCCTTTAAAAATGGTATGTCAGTTACTTTAGGCCTTAGCCAAAGTTGGTTGCTTCAACATTGCAAATGAGACTTTGGATGATTGCCCAGGTAGCCAGTTGTCTCTGTCATTTGTTACACATTTTGGAAGTTTCTCAACTGCACTTCCTGTTTACTCAAGTAATATTGCTTCCCTTCTCAGAGCTGCAATAGAGTTGAAGATTAGATAATTATAGTTACCTTCCTCATGATTTAGCCAAGCTTAATTTCAATGCAATATTTAGACTCCTTGAAATAAAATGTTTAGTAAAACTTTTGTTATATGCTCCTTGCTTAATATTGTTTATTGTTTGTAATTTTATATTTGGTATCTGTTCCTATTGTATATAGTTATATTGGGTTTGGATCGATCTTGTTTAGACAAAAGGGGGAGATGATGGGGAAACTCTGTCAACCAATCACATCTAGTTAAGGTGTGGCTACCTGGAGCCAAGGAGGAAAAACTGGGAGAACTCAGGTGCACTCTCTCTGCACGGCTACTGCCAGACAGATAGGAAGTCAGACCTCCCACTCTTGTAGCGTGAGTTTCCCCTTATAGCCATTAAAATATAATTGTTATTCTTGAGCTGGCCTAGTTATTTATTGTACCAACCTGATCAACAACAGGTTTTAAGGAAGAATCAAACATTAGTATACAAATTCAACCATGTAGGATTTTGATCCATGATATAATCATACCTACAGAGTTACCTCAGAAGAATTAGCCATTATAAAATAATAAGGATAACTCTAAGAGAAACATACATGGTTTCCCTGGGAAGGGGAAATAGACAAGATCTCCTGAGAAAACTGGGAATGTGGGGGCTGATGGGGAAGGGAGGGCAGAAGGGGAGGAGGAAGGGAGAAGAGAGGTCAGGAGAACATGAGGGAATGGGATGGCCAAGATGGGAGAAGGACAGAGAGGGAGAGCAAGGAAAGAGATACCTTGATTGAGGGAACCATTATGGGGCTAGCAAGAAACCTGGCACTAAGGAAATTCCCAGGAATCCACAGGATGACCCCAGTTAAGACCCTAAGCAATAGTGGAGAGGGTACCTGAACTGGCCTTCCCTTATAATCAGATTGATGACTACTTTAATTGTCATCATAGAACCTTCATCCAGCAACTGATGGGAGCAGATACAGAGATTCACAGCTAAACACTAGGCTGAGCTCCCAGAGTCCAGTCGAAGAGAGGGAGGAGTGATAATATGAAGAAAGGGGTAAAGTCCATGATGGGGATACCCACTAAAATGACCTACCTGACCTAATGGGCCCTCACTGACTCTGGACTGACAGCGGGGAAACCAACATAGAACCAAACTAGGTCCTCTGAATGTGAGTGACAGTTGTATGGCTGGGGCAGTCTGTGGGGCCACTGGCAGTGGGACAAAGATTTATCCCTCTTGCTTGAATACGCTTTTTTGAGCCCATTCCCTATAGAGGGATAAGTTGCTTAGCCTAGATACAGGGGGGAGGGCCTCAAAGTGGTGTACTAGACTTTGTTGACTCCCTATGGGAAGCTGACCCTCTGAGGAGTGGATGGGGGTGGGGAGGGTAGGTGGAGGGAACAGGAGGAGGGGAGGGAGTGGAAACTGGGATTGGTATGTAAAATGATAAATGATTGAGTTTTTTAAAAATTAATTAATTAAAAAATAAAACTAAATCATTCTCAAGCTATAATAGAGACTTTGGGACAAAACTGCATATGCAACAATTAAGTCACAGACTAAATAAAGTACATGCCTTCCCTTTCCTCTCCTAGGGTGTGTGCCATGCAACTTGAACATCCTAGCCACTGTTGATGGAACCAGAAGGGTACCCATCAGAAGCTGAATTAATCAGCCTCTTTGTCCCAGGAACCTAAGACTGAAATTAAGAAGCACCGAGTTCTTTAAGAGTTAACTCTCGAGCACAGGTGACATAAACTTGCAAGCTGTGGCATCCTGTTGATGTGAGAAAGCACCAACAGCCACTATGCAGAGATGGGAGGAAAAATGGAAGTGGAACCCAGAGAGAAGGAAAAGCAGGGCCTAGGTGGCATAGAGCATTTAATTTCTTGGGTGCAGTGGCTATACTTCCTGCTTTGAGGTCCTTGTTCTGTCTATGCCCTAAAAACTTACCAAATGCATTAGCTTAAACTAATCAATCATTCCTGCTTATTTGCTATCAAAAGGAACCTGACTCAGATGCCGTCATTGTTTTGGCAGTGTAGTCAATTTTCAGGTCTAGTGCCCGGAAAGAAACACATGCCTGTGCAGCATAACTGTATATATCTAAATCATGCCAAGGGATTTTACAAGGAGAAAGATAGGCATATATCCTATTCATTTTTTAATCTTTAGAACTTGACACAATTCTTGGGACATAAATGGAACCTTCAAATGACTTTTGAACTAGTGAAACTGAATACATTCTCATAAAATTTACAAATACCTGTGGTAAGAATCTTGTTAAGGACTTTGGAAAGTGAGATCTGAAGCTTGACTGATCAAATGACTCACTGTAAGTAAAATGAAGCTTATCAAGTAGCTTCATCATGTCCTGCATGATTCAAGATCTTTAATCAGACCTGGTTGGCAGGCAGTGAATGAATTCACCCTTTAGACCAGGGTAGAAATGAAATGGGCTTATTGCTGCAAAGGCAGAAAGTTGATAGCAACAACCCAACTACCTGCAGCATAAAGCAATGGGGTTGTAAGTGTCTGCATTGTTGTAAAGGTGTTTATTCCATAACACTGAGTTACTTTGTGTGCAGCTGCCCATCGTACAATTCCCACAATGTAAATAAGGGCAGTTCACTGGCAGGTGAGCTCTTCCCCCAATACTATTCTCAGCATTCCATAGTCATCTGTAGTTCTTTGTGTAAGGCTGAAACCTAATAGACTTCTCCCCATGTCCAAATTGGCAGGTCTGTTATTGTTGTCTCTGTTCAGCTCATGTTTAAGAAGTCATGTTATTGAGACTCTATGGGTGTAGTTTCTAGCATCCCTAGGGTCACAGTCTCACAGCAAACTCCCTGATCCTCTGGCTCTTACAATCCTTTGGTCCCCTTTTCTGAGCCTTAGGTGCTGGAGTTGATTTATAAAGATGTGTCTACTGGCACTTGGTTCGACAATGCTGCATTTTGATTGGTTGTGGTTTTCTGTAATGGTCTCCATCTGTTGCAAAGAGAAATTTCTTTGATGATAAGGGATGGGGAGTGCATTTATCTATGGGTTTAAAGACAGATATTTAGACTATAGTTAGAATGGTTCTGGGTGGTAAAATGGTGAGTGTATGCCCTTCTCTAAGATGCATGGCTTCACTAGTCCCATGTAGTGAGCTAGGTTTCTAGCATCATGCATGATTTCCCTCCTGTTGAGTGGTTCTTGAGCTCAATTGGAGAGCTGTTGGTTACCACCAGGGTGTGCGCACTACTACTAGTTATTATGCCATGCTGGTCAGTGTTGTGGCTCATAGGTATTATACCTGGGTAGGAGTGTTGGTCGCTTTCCTCATACCAGAAGCACGGTGGCTTCTGGTACCATGAAAGACCATCTTCAGGGAGAAAGCATTTAGGTCACTTCTAGCTCAAGGGCCTCTGGGCCCTGCATCTGAAGTGTATGATGTCTTCAGCAATCAGGACTTACTTTCCACCTTTGGGAAGCAATAAAGGGCTTGCAATATTTGAGGGAGTCTCTTGGACAACATTGACCAACAACTCAAAAGAGGGCTTCTCATGCTTGAGGTTTAAATAGTTGGTCTTTGACTCTTAGAGTATTGTCAGCCCAAATGTGATATGGGATTCCCCTCTGTAGGCTGTGAATACCATTGATTAATAAAAAACAAAAACTGCTTTGGACCTATAGCAAGGCAGAACTTAGCTAGGTGGGGAAAACTAAACTGAATGTTGGGAGAAGGGAGGAAGAGTCAGAGAGAAGCCATGTAGCCCCAGCCAGAGACAGACACTGGACGGAACTTTATCCAGTAAGCCACAGTCACATGGCGATACACAGATTAATAGAGATGGGTTAAATAAAGATGTAAGAGTTAGCAAATAAGAAGTTAGAGCTAATAGGCCAAACAGTGATTTAAATAATATAGTTTCAGTGTGGTTATTTCAGGTCTGAACTGCTGGGCAGCAAGAACGACCAAGTGGCCTTCCTACAACAAATTGGTGCTCCAAGATGTGCTAGCTACATGCATGTAAAACCTAAAAGCTTAAAAATTAATTTTAGACACACAAAAAGAGAATTAAGCATGACTTCTTGGTAGCCAGCATTTTGCTGGTGGCATGCCAAGGCCCGTTTAAGAGAGGTCTTCCTGATTCAGCGATAGCAGAAAAAAGCCACACCATTTTGAAATGATGGCTTTCTGGCCCTTACTGCAAGTGCAAACTCTGGCTCTTTCAGGAGGCCAAGCATTTAAATGGGGTTTGTGACCAGGGTGCTATAACTTGCTTAATGGCAACATAGACCTGCTGTGTGCCTAAAATGGGGCAATGTACATGGCTCTCAGAGGCAGCAAACAGCTCTGCCATGCTGGACTGGGTGGAGCAAGAAGGAAGTGCCGTATTTCCCCTATCAATGCCACTGCTTAAGTTCATAAGAAGGGCTTAGCATTTTAAAAAGCAATTCTGTTCAGAAAAGGATTACAGATATGCAATAAAGAAAAATTCAGGTGAAAAAGATCTCTAAATGAGACACAATGTGTTTTTAAAATGTACATAGGCTTGGGAGAAAGAAAAAAAGAGGATAGAGAGTTATAAAAAGAACTAAATGGTTTATAAAACAAAGTCTTTAAAGAGACAGAGTACAGACAGTCATAGATTAAAGGAGTAAAGATAATAAAATAAATATTAAAAAGTAATAGAGTAAGAAAAGCCACATAAAGATGGAATATACAAAGAGAGTCTGAATTATATATATTATTGTGCTTTCTTTGAGTTTTTTGACTGTGAAGTAGCTAAGTACAGAGAGATATTTCATTGTATGGGCTGCTAAGATAAACCAACATATATGTTTTAAAGGTTTCTTGACTTCAAAGTTTGGTCTAAGGATATGTTGCTTTGGGGAAAGGTTCTTCTTTTGTTTCCACAGAGCATGAGAACCTGTGGAATCCTTCCAGACTAATGTGGTTTGATGGGCCAAAACCCCCTGAAAGGTCTCCATAAACACCCCCAAAAATTGCTTCACCAAACAAAAAGCAGGAAGCAGTTTGGAGAGAACTATACCCATATTCCCAAATATTGTTAATAAATGTTTCTTTACATTTAAAGGGGGATATGCTATAGAGATTTGCATTGGTATGGATACTGGTTTATTGATTTTAAGGTCAATTTTGTTATACTGTGTATATGTATTTCTGATCTTGATTAAGATATTGTGTTTGTCCAGCTCATTTAAAAATGTAATGTATAATTAAGAAATATAGGATAATTATTAATCAACTGTAATAGGCTTGTAGTCATGTTAGTTAGATTTTCTAGATGGACAGAGATGAATTTCAGATAGATAGGCATTCTTCAAACCTTTCAAAGACTAACAAAATATGGCATTTAAAATGTTTTTAATAACTTAAAACTTTTCCTGACAGTAAGACACATCTGCTCCTGGCAGCACCAATTACTTCAAGAGGAAGATGGGCATTGGAGAGGTTCCTTATGGAGTTGGTTAGACATTTGGGCAAGAAACTGCTCTTGCCTGGACTGCTTGATGAACTGGACATGCAGGACCCATAGAGAAATGACAGCTGAACTTGCCTAAAGATGAGATGATCCTTCAGGATTCCTGCTTCATGAAAGAGTCTGCCAGACATTCTGCAGGACACAGAAGAAAGAAACTGATGGACTTTGCCATTAAAAGGCAGAACAGATCTTCAAATTTCCTGCTTCATGGAAAAGTCTGCTGGATACTATGGGCCTGTAGGCTAAAGATAAATTACCCAATGGTACAGAAGAACTTTGGGTGACTGTCTGGGCAGCAAGATGTCTCTGTCAAATCTAGAGTTTTGGAAGTTGCTTACAATGCACTTCCTGTTTACTTAGGTATTATTATATCCTTCTGGAGTCTTTGATGGAGTTGAAGAATTTATAGTTATAGTTTTCCTTAGTTATGATAAAAGATAAAGTAGATATAAATATTGTAACTGTAATTATTACTTGACACCTGTTTTGTTATATGTAATTTTACTATGTTAAAGTTAAAACCTTACCTTTTGTTTAAACAGAAAAGGGGAGATGAGGTAGGATTCTCCTCTGTATGCTGTGAATGCCATTGATTAATAAAGAAACTGCTTTGGACCTACAGCAAGGCAGAACTTAGCTAGGCAGGGAAAAAAATGCTGCTAAGAACATAGTTGAGCACATGTCTTTGTGGCATGATTGAGCATCCTTTGGATATAGACCCAAAAGTGGTATTACTGGGTCTCGAGGAAGGTTGTTTCTTGATTTTCTGAGAAATCGCAATACTAAAATCCAAAGCGACTGTACCAGTTTGCACTCTTATCAGCAATGCAGAAGTGTTCCCTTTTCCCAACAACCACTACAGCATAAGTTGTCATCAGTGCTTTTGACATTGGTCATTCTTTCAGGTGTAAGATGTAATCTGAGTTGTTTTGATTTGCATTTCTCTGATGGCTAAGGAAGTTGAACATTTCCTTAAGTGTCTTTCAGCCATTTTAGATTCCTCTGTTGAGAGTTCTTTTTTAGGTCTGTACCCCATTTTTTATTGGATTATAAAAATTCCCTTTCTTTTGATGATAAATTTCTTGAGTTCTTTGTATATTTTAGAGATCAGTCTTCTGTCCAATGTGGGGTTGGCGAAGATCTTTTCCCATTCTGTAGGCTGTTGTTTTGTCTTGTTGACCATGTTCTTTGCTTTACAGAAGTTTCTCAGTTTCAGGAGGTTCCATTTATTAATTGTTTCTCTCAGTGTCTGTGCTACTGGTGTTATATTTAGGAAGTGGTCTCCTGTGCCAATATGTTCAAGTGTACTCCTTCTTTGTTTTCAATGAGGTCCAGTGTGGTTGGCTTTATGTTGAGGTCTTTGATCCATTTGTACTTTAGTTTTGTGCATGGTGATAGATATGGGTCTGTTTTCATTCTTCTACATGTTGACATCCAGTTATGCCAGGACTATTTGTTAAATATGCTTTCATTTTTTCCATTTGGTATTTTTTGCTTCTTTGTCAAACATCAGGTGTTCAAAGGTGTGTGGACTAATATGTGGGTCTTCGATTCGGTTCCATTGGTCCTCCTGTCTGTTTTTATGCCAAAACCAGACTGTTTTTAGTACTGCAGATTTGTAGTAGAGTTTGAATTCAGGGATTGTGATGCTTCTTATTTTACAGGATTGTTTTTACTATCCTGGGTTTTTTGTTTTTCCATATGAAGTTGAGTATTGTTCTTTCGAGGTTTGTGAAGAAATTTGCTCTGGTGGGCATTGCATTGAATTTGTAGATTGCTTTGATAAGATTGCCATTTTTACTATGTTAATCTACTTACCCAAGAGCATGGAAGATCTTTCCATTTTCTGATGTCTTTTTCAATTTCTTTCTTCAAATATTTATAGTTCTAGTCATACAGGTCCTCCACTTGTTTAGGTAGAGTTATTCCAAGATATTTTATGTTATTTGTGGCTATTGTGAAGGGTGATGTTTCTCTGATTTCTCAGACCAATTATTTTCTATGTAAAGGAGGGCTACTGATTTTTATTAATTAATCCTGCTACATTACTGAAGGTGTTTATGAGTTGTTGAAGTTCCTTTGTAGAATATTGGGGTTGCTTATGAAACTATCATATCATCAACAACTAGTGAGAGTTTGACTTTCTTTTTTTCCAATTTGTATCCCCTTCATCTCCTTTTGTTGACTTATTGTTCTAGCTAGAGTCTCAAGTAGCATATTGAATAGATATGGAGAGAGTGGACAACCTTGTCTTGTTCCTGATTTCGGTGGGATTGGTTTGAATTTCTCTACATTTATTTTGATATTGGCTGTTGGCTTGCTGTATATTGCCTTTATTATGTTTAAGTGTGTTCCTTGTATCCCTGCTCTCTCTAAGACCTTTATCATGAAGGAATGTTGTATTTTATTGAAGACTTTTTTAGCATCTAAGGAGATAATCATGTTTTTTTTTTCTTCAGTTTGTTTACATGGTGGATTACATTGACAAGTGTATGTTGAACCATCCCTGAATCTCTGGGATGAAGCCAACTTGGTCATGGTGGATGATTTTTCTGATGTGTTCTTGGATTCAATTTGCCAGTATTTTATTGGATATTTTTGCATCAATGTTCATGAGTGAGATTGGTCTGTAATTCTCCTTCTTAGTAATGTCTTTCTGTGGTTTGGGTATCAGGGTAATAATAGCCTGGTAAAAAGAGTTTGGCGATGTTCCTTCTGTTTTTATTGTATGAAACAATTTGAAGAGTATTGGTATTAGTTCTTCTTTGAAAATCTTGTAGAATTCTGCACTGAAACCATCTGACCCTTAGCTTTTCTTGGTTGGAAGATTTTGATGATTGTTTCTATTTCTTTAGCAGGTGTAGATTCATTTAATTTGCTTATCTGGTCTTGATTTAATTTTGGTGAGTGATATTTATCCAGAAGTTGAAATATGGCCTAATGATTCTCTGGATTTTCCTCTGTGTCTGTTGTTATGTCCTCCTTTTCATTTCTGATTTTGTTAATTTAGATATTCTCTCTCTGCCTTTTGGTTAGTTTGGATAAAGTTTTGTATATTTTGTTGATTTTCTCAAAGAACCAACTCTTTGTCTCACTGATTCTTTGTATTGTTTTCTTTGTTGCTATTTTTTTCAGCTCTCAATTTATTTATTTCCTGCCATGTAGTTCTCCTGGGTGAGTTTTCTTCATTTTGTTCTATAGTTTTCAGGTGGTCTGTTAACTCACTAGTGTGGGTTTTTCCAGCTTCTTTATGAAGGCATTTAGTGCTATGAACTAGAAAAGTAATTTTTCCTTTGTATGTCATTGTCATTTGTAGATAGCTCCTTGGTTAGGGGTGGGAGTTCATGCCCGTTTACCCTTCTCAGTGCTAGGACCCATTTGGACTTGACCATGTGCAAGCCAGCCCTGTGTACATCTCTGTGAGTTCATATGTGTGTGCACTGGTCTCATTGTGTCTGGAAGTCATCCTTGGAGTCGTCCATCCTCTCTGGCTCTTATAACCTTTCTGCTGTGTTTTCCATGTAGCTCCCTGTGCTCTGAGAAGTGGGTTTGACAAACACATTCCATTTAGGACTCAGTGCTCCAAATTCTGTCATTCTCTGCACATTGTCCACTATGGGTCTCTGTATTGGTTCCCATATAATGCAAAATTAACATTCTCTGATGATGGCTGCATCAGACCCTGATCTATGGGTACAGCAGAATATCACTAGGAGTCATTCCACTGATAAGTTATTTTGGCAGAACAAGTATTTGGTTTTTCCCTAGACCTATGGCCTAACTGATCTCAGATTCTTGATTCCCTGAAGTTCAGGCATGGGTTCCATCTCATGGGGTGGGCCATAAATCCAATCAGAGAGTAGTTAGATACTCGACAATGTCTGTGCCACTATTACATCAGCACATCATGCAGGCAGGCACCCTGGTAGATAACAGGATTTGTAGCTGGGTTGATGGTCACCTTTCTCCTCTGGTAGGTTGCAGAGTACCTGCTAGTACCACAAACATTAATCAGTAGGAGTGGAAGCTCTAATTAGGTACCGGCTTGACTTCTGCCAGTTCAATGAGATATGTAAAAGATTGTCTTCAGCAACATATCTTTACTATCAGTGTACAGAGAGCAACCTTGGCAATAGCCTGAGTTTGGGGTTTTCCATGGCCGCTTTCAGCCAACAACTCAATCAGATGTAACCCATTCCTGGCACTGTAAGTTTTGTTTGGTAGCAAAAGATATCTAGTTGGAGCGTTGTCTCCCTCCATTCCTAAATGGAATGGGTGATTCCATTTAGATTTCCTTCATATGTGTAATACTTTAAGAAGGTCCTACGGTAGTAGGTTTCCATACGACCCTCAAATGGCTCTTAGTGCTAGTTGTTCCTCCCCATATTCCTTCCCTTAACTCCCACTTCCCTTCCCTTCCTTGTTTAATCCTGCAGCTCCAGTATCCTTTGCTATGGACTTCTCAAGGTGCCGATTTATGCCTTACCAGAGCACTGACAGGATGGAGCATGCTCTGGAGGCCTGAAGATCACTGACAACAAACCTGGTTAGGAACCAGCAGGAATCCAAGCTTTCTTTAGGTTATAAGAATTTCTGACATAATCCGCCATATAAACAAACTAAAAAAAAAAAACAAAAAAAAAAAAACACATGATCATCTCATTAGGTGCTGGAAAAGCTTTTGACAAAATACAACATCCCTTCATGATAAAGGTCTTGGAGAGAGCAGGGATACAAGAAACATACTTAAATATAATAAAGGCAATATACAGCAAGCCAACAGCCAATATCAAACTAAATGGAGAGAAATTCCCAGCAAGCCCACTGAAATCAGGAACAAGACAAGGTTGTCCACTCTCTCCATATCTATTCAAAATAGTTCTTGGGGTCTTAACTAGAGCAATTAGACACCAAAGGGAGATCAAGGAGATACAAATGGGAAAAAAAGTCAAACTCTCAGTATTTGCTGATGATATGATAGTTTACATAAGCAACCCCAAAAATTCTATCAAGGAACTTCTACAACTCATAAACACTTTCAGTAAGGTAGCAGGATACAAGATTACCTCGAAAAAAGTCAGTAGCCCTCCTGTACACAGATGATAAAAGGGCTGGGAAAGAAATCAGAGAAACAACACCCTTCACAATAGCCACAAATAGCATAAAATATCTCAGAGTAACTCTAACCAAACAAGTGGAAGACTTGTATGACATGAACTTTAAATCTTTGAAGAAAGAAATTGATGAAGACACCAGAAAGTGGAAAGATCTTCCATGCTCTTGCGTATGTAGAATTAACATAGTAAAAATGGCAATCTTATCAAAAGCAATCTACAGATTCAATGCAATGCCCATCAAAATCCAAGGAAAATTCTTCACAAACCTCAAAAAAATAATACTCAACTTCATATGGAAAAGCAAAAAACCCAGGATATCCAAAACAATTCTGTACAATAAAAGAACTTCTGGAGGCATCACAATCCCTGACTTCAAACTCTACTACAGAGCTACAGTACTGAAACCAGCTTGGTATTGGCATAAAAACAGACAGGAGGACCAATGGAACTGAATAGAAGACCCAGATATTAGTCCACACACCTTTGAACACCTGATGTTTGACAAAGAAGCAAAAAATAGAAAATAGAAAAAAGAAAGCATATTCAACAAATGGTGCTGGCATAACTGGATATCAACATGTAGAAGAATGAAAATAGATCCATATCTATCACCATGCACAAAACACAAGTCCAAATGGATAAGACCTTAACACAAAGCCAGCCACACTGACCCTTATAGAAGAGAAAGTGGGAAGTACACTTGAATGCATTAGCACAGGAGACCACTTCCTAAATATAACACCAGTAACACAGATACTGAGAGAAACAATTAATAAATTGGACCTCCTGAAACTGAAAAGCTTCTGTAAAGCAAAGGACATGGTCAACAAGACAAAATGGCAGCCTAAAGAATGGGAAAAGATCTTCACTAACCCCACATCAGATAGATGTCTGATCTCTAAAATATACACAGAACTCAAGAAATTGGTCATCAAAAGAACAAATAATCCAATTAAATAATTGGGGTACAGACCTAAACAAAGAACTCTCAACAGAGGAATCTAAAATGGCTGAAAGACACTTAAGGAAATGCTCAACATCCTTAGTCATAAGAGAAATGCAAATCAAAACAACGCTGAGATTCCATCTTACACCTGTAAGAATGGCCAAGATTAAAAACACTGATGACAACTTATGCTGGAGAGGTTATGGGGAAAAGGGAACTCTTCTCCATTGCTGGTGGGAATGCAAGCTGGTACAACCCCTTTGGATGTCATTGTGGCAATTTCTCAGAAAATTAGGAAACAACCTTCCTCAAGACCCAGTAATACCACTTTTGGGTCTATATCCAAAGGATGCTCAATTGTGCCACAAGGACATGTGCTCAACTATGTTCATAGCAGCATTGTTTGTCATAGCCAGAACCTGGAAACAACCTAAATGCCCCTCAACCAAAGAATGAATAAGGAAAATGTGGTACATTTACACAATGGAGTACTACACAGCAGAAAAAATAACGACATCTTGAATTTGCAGGAAAATGGATGGAGTTACAAAACATCATTTTGAGTGAGGTAACCCAGACCCAGAAAGACAATTATCACATGTACTCACTCATAAGTGGTTTTTAAACATAAAGCAAAGAAACCAGTTCACAAATCATAATCCCAGAGAACAATGAGGACCCTAAGAGAGAGCCATACATAGATCTAATCTACATGGGAAGTAGAAAGTATAAAAAGACAAGATCTCCTGAGTAAATTGGGAGCATGGGACCTTGGGGGAGGGCTGAAGGGAAGGGGAGAAACAAGGAGGAGAGTAGAGAAAAATGTAGAGCTCAATAAAAGTCAATAAAAAATTAAAAAAAGAATTTCTGACAGATGTATTAGTGGCAAGGGGAGACTTTTTTAATTTTTAGTTTAGTTTTTATTCTTTTTCAATTGTACACATGTATATGCTGAGCTTTTGTCATTTTAATTCCCCCATTTTTCTGTTTCTGTCTTTCTATCTCTTTATTCTCTCTCTCCCCTAAACCTTTCTTCCAAAAAAAGCCCCTCTGCTTTGATGATTTTTTTGTTGTTTGGACCCACTGGGTTTGACTATGTTTGCTTTTATGAACATGAGTGGGGAGTTACTTGCTGGAACATGGGCAACTTATCAGTGGCTATACCATTAACAAAAGTGCCACTCTTTCCCTAGAAACCATAAATTACCCATAGAGTATGGGTCCATGACCCCCACGCCCATCACGCATGACACGATATTAATGAGACGGATCTTGCAGGCCTTGTGCAGGCAGCTACAGCTGTAGTGAGTTGATGAGTGCTACAGCCCAGTCACACCCAGATGTTCTGCAGCTGTGTTTCCCAACCCTCGACTCTCGCCTTCTTTCTGCCCTCTCTTCCTCACTGTTGCCTGCGCCTTTGAGGTTATGATATAGAAGCCCTGTCTAGGGCCCATTTCACAATCATTATTCTTTAAGCAGCCATGAGTTTCTGTGTTAACTACCACCCGCTTGCAGGAGAAGCCTCTCTGGTAAGCCTAAGTACTGGGGAGGCAGTTTGACCACATGGCCAAGTAGCCTAACAACAGCAGGAGGTTCTCCGCCAGGCCTTGTGACTTTGGACCAGGCTCATAGCTCCAGGCATGAATTCCTCCTTTCAAATGAGCATCAAGGGCAGCCCATAGAGAATGGAGAAGTGGTTGGGGTTTTTGTTTGTTTGTTTTTTAGAATTATCTTACCCTTTTATTAAAAGTAGTGATTGGAACATGAACACAATTATGATTTAATAAAGTACAAATTAAGAACACATTTTTGTCAAGTTTTAGATAGTGCCTCATGATTTCATCTTGGTAAACTGAAGTTGACAAGTAGAAAGAACCCAAGTACAAATTACTACCAAAGAAGCATGAGAAGTCAATTGTAAAGAACAACAAATCTAGATCATATTAAAAGGAAAAAAGGCTATAGTGATGACCCAAACTCTTACGTGGAATCACACTGTTTCTTTTGTTCTGCTTATACCAGCTATCAACTGCCTTTAGATAAAGGTTCTCCTCTCTCAACCACAAAGAAAACTGAAGAATGAGACAATTTCCCTAGTGATTATCACAATTCAATGTCCTGCTTTTCTACAGAGCTCTCTGTCAATTATTCTTTTTTTTCCTTAGTCCAGAGTTTTGATTTGTTTTGTTTTCTTCATCACTTTTTTTTTAATTCATTTTACAAACCAACCAGTTTCCCCTTCATGCCTGAACTGTCCTTTCCCTGTAATCAGGTTGGTGGCTTCCCTAGCTGTCATCACAGAGCCTTCATCCCGTACCTGATAGAAGCAGAGGCAGAGATCCACAGCCAAGCACCAGGCGGAGCCCCAGCAGTCCAGCTGAGGGGAGGGTGGAGAGATTGTCTGAGCAAGGGGTAGGTCAACAATCGTAATGGGAAAACTGGTGGACACAGCTGACCTGAGCTTGTGGAGCTCACGGACTCTGGACGGAGAACTAGGGAGCCAGCAATGAACTGACCTAGGCCCTCTGCATCTGGGTGACAGTTGTGTAACTTGGTCTGTTGTGGGACCAGGACCTGTTCCTGATCCATGAGCCGGCTCTTTGGAACCCATCCATATGGTGGGATGTCTTATTCAGCCTTGATGCAGCAGGGAGGAGCTTGCTTCAGCCTCAGCATGATGTGCCATGCTTTGTTGATTCCCTTTGGAGGCCTCTTCCATCTGAGTAGAGACAGAGGAGGAATGGATGGGGGGGGGGGCACTGAGGGAAGGGAGCCAGAGGAGAGAAGTGGTTGTTTTATCAAAAGTGCAGGAACAAACATTAAAGGGAAAAGGGAAAACAGGAAATTCCAGGCAAAAGAAAAAAAATTGAATCTCTAAAAATGAACAATGAAATGGAGTCATATTGATCTTCTCCTGAGACTCCTAACAGTGGGAGTAAGGCCTGTCTCTGACTCTTTTACTGGGTTTTGGGATCCTACTCTTCATACTGGGTCACCTAGCCCAGCCTTAATACATTGGGAGGTATTTAATTTTACTGCAACTTGTTATACCAAATTTTGTTGATATTCATAGGATATCTGCCCTTTCCTGAACAGAAAAAGATGAAGAATGGATTGAGAGGTGGGAACAGAGGGGGTGGAGTGTGGGAGGGACCAGGAAGAGAGGATAGAGGGGAAGTTGTGGCCAGGATGTGAAAGAGAGAGGGGGGGAGGGAAGGAGAGAGGGAGGGAGGGAGGGAAGAAAGAAGGATGAGAAAGAGAGAGAGAGAGGATGGAAGGAGGTAGGGAGAGAGGGAGGGAAGAAAGAAGGAAGGAAAAGAAAGAGAGAGAGGGAGAGAGAGAGAAGAAAAAGAAATGAAGTAGGGCCTGGGGAAATTTTTTAAAAAAGAAATGGAGCTATATAATTTACTTGATAGATACTCAGAAATATCATGCAAGTACATAGGAAGGTTATGAGAACAATGTAGTCTACAAATTAAATGGGCATTGCAATAAAGAGATAGAAAATACTAAGCACACAGGGTTTTTCTGTTTTGTTTTCCATTTTTGTGTTGGAGACAAAACCCAAGACCTGGTATTTGCTAGGCAAGGACTCTACACTGACCTAACTTCCAAGCACCTTTCCACAAAGGGGGAAAAGAACACTGTTAGTAGGAATAAATTAATACAGCCATTGTTGAGGATGATGGTCCTTCAAAAAGATTATCCACCGTGCTCATGACCATCTGATCCAGTAGTCTCAGTACTGGATCTATAGCTAAAGGAAGCAAAATGAGTCTGCCAGACAAAACCACCATATTCATTATAGCACTATTTTCACTAAGCAAGGACCGGAAACAACCTATGAAATGAGTAACCAGCTGTGCCTGGTGCTTGCTCTTTTGCCATAACTTGCTGGGAATTGCCAAAGAAGCACAACCACTGGACATCTTCAGTAGTCAGACAATAAGGAAAAGGCCCATGTTCACAGAAAGAAATCATAATATCCTGGGCATGTCTGTAGGTAATAGACTCTCTGTAATTCATATTCCTTATAGAAATCTTTAGGCTAGTAATAACGGATATTCTTACAGAACATGCATGTGAAAGACTCTAAATGCATTTCTGAGGCCTCTCAGTATTACATACCTCTCTCCTGGAGACGTGACAGTCATCCACACACGAATGTTGGGAACTTTCCATCATCTCCCTGAGTCTTTGTAAAATGTTCTATTGAATAGGGGCAAGATAACCCTTAGGTGTTGACTCAGTTCCTGGTGTTTTGATTCAGCCCCTGGGAAATGGGCAAAGTGACCCACAGAGACTCCCTCTTACCTCACTTGATCACACAACCTCCTACCCTGGCACAAACCAATCACTGCTAGTAGCCCTTTGAATAAGCCAATCCAATTAGTTGGAAAACAACCCTCAGGCTCCCCCCTTGTTTCTATGGCCTTTTGCTTTAAAAGATGGGCTCTAACAGCTATCGGGGTCTTTCTGGCTTCTCGAATGCTGAGAGACCCTGTCGCGACAGAATTAATAAAATCCTCATGCTTTTGCATCGACTGTGCTGTCTGGATGGTGTCTTGAAGCAACTCTTCCCTAGAGCTTGGACTCCTAGTCCAACACAGGTTCTCCAAATAAAAGTCACACCATTATTTTGAAGTATGGTGTTAAAAGTCTAGTTGTATTGAAAATCTACTCCTATTAATGTATTATGTTATCAATCAAAGTAAAAGGCTTAATTAAATTAATTTAATTTAGTTCAAGTTTTAGCTTAAAATTTAATCACACAAACATTCTTTACATTATCATGCTGTTATAAAAATCATGGTAGTCTCATGTCTTTATAATACTGTGCTATTATTAAGATTATGGAAGTCTTATGTAGACAGACATCTCACTAAGTGTGGGGTAGCACAAATAATAAAAACCCAGAGACAGATATTGGGGTTCAAGCTGAAGATCAGAAAAGCGAAACAGGCAAGTCACTAGAAAAGTCTTAGCTCTATCACGGCTGGATGACTGCAGACAGAGCTGAGCCTCTGTCTCCTCCCATTTTATGCTCCCCTTTAGTGCTGGGATTAAAGTGTGTGATTCCCTAAAGCTGGGATTAAAGGTGTTAGTCACAACCACCTGGATCTGTGTAGTCCAGGGTGGCTTTGAACTCACAGAGATGCATATGCCTCTCTTTCCCAAATCCTGGGATTAAAGGTGTGTGACACCACTCCCTGGCCTATAGTGTCTCAATTTTACTTTCTGATCTTCAGACAAACTTTATTTATTAAATCATAAAATATCACTACAGTGTAGAATATTTAGGTAGGAAATGCTAGAAGCTTCCTTCTGTTGAGTTCCTCAAAGTCCCTGACAGGTGAGCATATGTGAACTCAGCAACCATACCAGTTCTACAAACTCCAGAGTCCCTAGAGCCGGAGTCCCTTGGGCCAGTCTCAAAGTCCATTTGCCAAATTGCCACAGGGTCAGCGCAGGGCTTGAGGCACTGTGTTCTTGGGTGCACAGCAGTGCAGTCCTGAGACTCTCTCCAAAGTTCCAGTTTCCTGTATTAACCCAGAAGGTGTTATCTTTGCGCTATATGGGATTCACAGCCAGGGTTGATTCTTCAACATATTAAAGCCACCTCGGGGTTGGTCCATTAACATATTAGAGCTTGCCTTAGAAGCTTGGCTTAGATTGGAGCTGTTTGTGGCTGGCTCCTTTACACATTTGCAAGCACCACATTATTCCAAGTCACACAAAATGTTTTTGGTTTTTTTTTTTTCTTCACAAAATGACCTCACTAACATTCCTAATACAATGACTCTTTAGCACTATGATTATTGACCCAGTATTATCAATTAGGAAACTAAAGCACAAAGAAATAAAATAATTTGTCCATGTTAATACTAGCATGTAAGTGGGAAGGCCAGCATTCCATTCCAGTTTGGTGTCAGGCCCATGATACAACTTTGCTTCTCAACTCACCTTAAAAGCAGGAGCCAAGCCAGACATGCTGGTGCATGCCTATAATTACAACTGGTAAGCCGAGACAGGAATATTGCTGTGAATTGGATACCAGCCTCAACAGCATAGAGAGAACCTGTCTCACAAAACTCAAACCGAAACAAAGTAAATGACGTGATTAAAGATATTTTCAGATCTAAAACAGGATTTCCAAGGACTATTCTAGTGAGCTGACTGAATTGGCCAGAGCTCACTTATGTGTGATGTACGTGAAGATTGGTAGAAAAGGCCCTTGTCACAAACCTCAGTAAAGGGTATAACTGAGAAACAATATCTCATTGAGAATCTGCTCTGCAAAAATGCCAATTCTGCTAATTTTAGTAGACTTCAGTTTACTGGATAAGGTTTGAGTTTTGGACAGGTTACAAGAGACAAATTAAGAGAGAAACTACTGGCTACCATCTATTATCTCCCCACTCCCTTTTCCATAGTTAGCCTCAGCATTCCCTATGAGCAAATATTGGAAAAATGGCTTAACATTGTAGGCTTGAGGGGATGTCAAGGAATTACTCTATCTGGGAAGCCATTAGCACCAAAGCTCAACCTTCATCAGTGATAACAGTCCTCATTGGGCCTTGTCCAGTCTGGTAAATGCATAATTGGCTCCTGGAGTGACTTCCTTGAAAGTACACCATTTTCCTTGAAAATGAGCCCTGAATAGAGAATCCAGGGAGAGAACTGGCATGGGTCCATATGTCCTGGCCTCCCACTGGTACCCACTGCACCCACTCCTGGGAAGAGCGGCTGGCCCCCGACTCCAGCTCTTTGCAAACATCAGAGAAGCACCTGCTCTCCTCTTTAGAATATAGGAGAGGACTTGGTAGACTCATCTGTTTACCTCAACACCCCTCCAGCTAAGAGTCTCCTCACCTGCCTCATGCTCCCTCTGACATCAGTGAAGCATTTTGTCTGTAGCCTTGCTAGACCTCACAGGGGCTCCTTTATTAGCTGCCCTGTCATGATTTCCATCTGAGGATAATGTAGGACTAGGAAACGGGAACTGGAAGGGATTCCAGACTTTAAGGATTCTCTGGTTTCTCTCCAGACCCTATCAGCCTTTTGTCATTTATTAAATTTCAGGGATTTTTCTCAAGAATCATATCTAGAAACAAACTTAAAACCATTTGGCAAACATATTGTTATTTCTCAAAAATTTAATTTTTAAAGGCCAGGCAGTAGTGGCACACACCTTTAATCCCATCACTTGAGAGGCAGAGGCAGGTGGATCTCTGTGAGTTTGAGGCCAGCCTGGTCTACAAGAGCTAGTGCCAGGACAGGCTCCAAAGCTACAGAGAAACCCTGTCTCTCTCTCTCTCTCTCTCTCTCTCTCTCTCTCTCTCTCTCTCTCTCTCTTTCTCTCTCTCTCCTTAGTGGAAACACTTAAGGAAAGTTAGTTTTCAAGTTTCTTTGGCTGTTTTCTTCCCTAAGGGACCTGTAAAATGAGAGTGTTACGTTAACAAATATCTTTTTTTGTTTTTGTCTGAAGACAGAAGAGTTTTCTCTTTGGCAAAGGATGTTGGCATAGTTGATTAGGTGGTGGTCAGGGTCCATGTCTCCTAGCAATGAAACTTGAATAACAGTGGGGTGCCATGTTGTGTGAAAATGCATTTTTGATTGAAGCACAGCAAGGACACTCCCGACGAGCCTTAGGGCATAATTTTAATAAGTTACATACTTTCATTTTGTACTAATGTCTACTCAAAACAATTTTATTTTCTCTGTACTTAAATGAAGACTATAGCCTTCTACTCAAACCTGGTGGGAGAAATTTCTTCCTTTAACTATTGATACATGAAAATTATGAAAACTTTTTAATGAAACCAATTGAGAAACCATCCTTTATTTTCTGAGTTATTTTTAAAGTGAGTGATGACATTTTAAAATTCCTAAGCCAAAGGTCATATATTATACAGAAAGGAAAGAATGAAGAAAATGATATTAGGAATTTCCTCTGAGTCAGTAAACTTAAAACATTATAAGCAACAAAAAGGCTCGGTAGAAGAAAGTTAAAGAGACAGCATGTTTGGGAAGTTGATTTTAACCTTAAGTGAAAATAAGACTGTAGCAATTTTATCTTACACAGGAACTCCTAAAGCAATGCAAATTCCTTTACATCAAAGTTAATACAAGCGTGTTTGTAAGACTGGCTTATCTTCTCTCCTAACGTATGTTATACTCATTTATTAATCCTTTCAACCAACACTCTGTATTAGACATTTTAACTCCACAGATGGCAAAGTAGGGAGCTATAACTTTCACAATTCTCTCAGTATGTGATACTAGCTACATATTAATTAACCTGTTCTCACATTTTATTAATAAATTGCATATCTGAAAAGTATTGAGATGAAATAAATAAATGGCAAAATAAATGCAGTCTTCTTCTGAAGATTCTAGGGGTAAAATGATTCCAGCCATCACCACAGTTAACTTAGCAAGGTTAATCCTGAATTTGCCTCCTCAATCATGGAAGTCTAGCATGTGACTCAGGGTCCATCTGTCGCCCGGATTCTCTTCAGAAACCGTGCTCATTCTAGTGTACACATGAGTGACCCAGTCAAATATCTTCATATCTGTTTTCGCTTATTCGTGTTACCTTTATTCCATATCAGCTAATTATTTTGATAGTCAGGTGCTAAACTTCCCATTTTCTCCTGATGACTTCAGAGCATTCCAGGGCTGTCACGCACACTTTCAGGGCATCTTGTTTTGTTGTCCTAGCTCCATGTTTTCCCACAGCCCCCCTCTTCTCTTCAGCCTTTTCCTGTTTGCCATACACAGCTTGGGTTCTCTGCATCCTCTGTTGGCCAGCATGGTCACATTTTCTAGCCCCTGCTTTCCTCCGTCCACTTCTCTCAAAAATCCAAAATCTTGACCAAGGCAAAGCTCTATCGGCATCAAAGGTGCAGGGTATTGGGAGCAAAAATCAGGCAGATTTATCTTACGTTACAGATTGCTAAAAGCAGGAGATAATCTGCTTTTGATCTAAACTTGAAATCTTGAGATTTTGCTTCTCAAACTCTACACCATCAAAGATAACAATAATGAGGTGGGTTTTCAGTACTTTGTCTAATTGAAGTAATATTCTCCATTCTTCTAAAAACATTATCTTTTGAATGGGAGATGGCATCTTTTTACGGATGTCAGCGCGTGTGCAGTGCGTGGTCCCAGGTGGGGACCTGGGCCAACTTTAAGATGTGCTCATTGCCTAGTCATTCTGGGAGAGAACAGGAATATTTTCAAAGCCAACTTAAACAAGGTCCTTCTAGAGAAACATTTTAGCTGAAACCTGACAAGACCAGTCAAGAAAGGAAGAAAAAAAGGAAAGGGGGAAATGGAAAAGAAAGCCAGCTGCAGTTGCTTCGCAGATGTATAAACACGATGCCATGATGTGCCCTGAGGCCAGAAGCCACAGCTGAGCATCTCTGATGGCGAGCGGGGTTCCCAGCCAGTTCACGCAAACATCCTCAGCTCTCGCTGCCCTTCCTCGCCACTGCGACCCATCCGCTCTGAAGATGACCTTAGCCTCCACTTTAAAGAGAAGCCGTGAGTCATGCGGTAGAAACGCCTACAAATTCTGGACACCACACCTGCAGAGCTTTCCACATCCACACCTCTGCCTTCCTCTCTCTTTGAGCAGAATGAAGAGGAGCAGCCCCTCGGGGAGTCACTTCCTCGGTGCTCTGGGCACAACCCTCCTCAGGTATGACCTGATCTTCTGGTTATTTTTTTTCCCTCTTGCCTCAGCCTTGCTCTCAGTCCTAACTTTTCCTGACACTATAAAATCACTCACAAGTCCCCAAAAATTTAACTAATGAAGAGAAAAATTGTGTTTCCTGTATCTTAAAGGGTTTTCCTCCACTTGGTTCAAGGTTTAGGGTTTCAAATTAAAGTCTTTGAATCGTTTTGGTTTTGTGCCGGATCAGATATATGGATATGATTTCATTCTTCTATGGGTGGATATCCAGTTTTGTCAGAATGAGCTGTTGAATAGGCTCTTTTCCGGTAAAAAAAAAATGGTGATGAGATATATGTATAGGCAAGAACGCTCTGGAAAGAATTCAAATAACACAGGAAGTATCAACAAGAATTAACAAGTGAAACTAGATAAAATATAGAACTTTTTATATAGCTAAGGAAACTTCTCAGTAAACAGTCTGACCTGGCTACACTATTCTTGGATATACACCCAAAGGACTCTATGTCCTGTCAGAGACATGCTTGCACACACACACACCAATTATTGTATTCTTCACAAGGCAGGAACTGGCCTAGATATCCATAAGCAGATGAACAGACAGATAAAATGTAGCAAACACACACAATGCAATTTTATTTATTGTAAAGAAATAGGAAGTAATGGAATTTGCAGGAGAGTGGGTAAAATTGGAAAGCGCCACATGAAATAGCCCAGCCGCAGACAGATGAATACCACATGTTCTCCCTTTCCTGTGGCTCATAGCTCAGCGTCTATATGCGTGTGTTTAAGTGGCGGTAGAGCGTATGAAACAAGACAGTGACGGGGGACGGGGGTAGACGACATGGGGAAACACGTGGCACGAAAGTGAGGAGGTTATGGGAGGATGAGCGTGCATTGGGGGAAATCTGCCAGGAAGATGGAAGAGAATATGGGGAGGGGGGAGGAGTCAACAACAAAAATTCACCTGGAATGTCACAAAGATACCCAACACTGTGGGGGCTAATTTATAGTTTTAATTTGAAAAATATTTCCAATTTTGTTTTCCAGGTCCCAGTTCCAGCTTTCTTCTTCACATCACAGCCAATGGTGTCTTTGACCCAGGTGCACAAAAATAGACAATTAATAACTATAGACCATCATGCTGTTTGTTCACCACAAAATAAACCTGCTTCAATTTACTAATTTCTTGATTCCTTACTTTAAATTCTGTACCATGCCAAAAAAGCTAGATCTTCAAATAACCATTCTACATTACCATTACCATCCCAAGTCCTTCCTAAAGACCATATCAACAATTCAATGACTTTCATATGTAAGTATTAAATATATATTAAACTAATAATGCAAGTAATATATACTATATATAGTATTTACATAGAGGTTATTTTCAGACTATTGGGTTGTGTTCCAATAAACTCTTAGTGTGTTGAAAATACCATGACTTGGAGGACGAGATACTGGAAACGTTTTTCAAATTAAAACAATCAATTAGCATCCACAGTATTGGGTCTCTTTGTGACATTTCAGATGAATTTTTGTAATTCTAAGCGGGGGAAAAAAGGCAAATGTTGGCAAGGATTGAAGAAATTGGAAGCTTGCACCCTCCGGTGGAAATGCAGTTTGCTGCATCAGCTCTGAAGTGACAAACATGACCGAGCATAGGTCTGAGCTAGGTCCTCTGCAAATACATTATGGCCGTGTAGATTGGTGTTCTTGTGGGACTCCGAACTCCGGAAGTAAAGGAGGGATATCTCTGACTCTTTTGGCTGTACTTGGGACTCTTTTCCTCCTAAAGGGTTGCCTCATCCAGCTTTGTGCCTGCTCTTATTTCATCTTGCTATGCCTTGTTCAGTTGATATTCCCCGGGGAGGGGGCTGTTCTTTTCTGAAGGGAAACAGAATGGGGTAGATATGGGAGAGAATCAAGGTGGAGGAACTGAGAGGAGGGGAGGGAAGGGAAACTGAAGTTGGGATCTAATGTATGAGCAGAGACTAAAGAAAGGAAAAAAGAAAAACAGTTTGTAAATTCCTCAGAAAATTAAAAATAAAATTACCATATTATTTAGCAATTTCAATTCTTGATGTATGTTCAAAAGAACTGAATACAGGGTCTCAAACAAATATGTTCATTCCAGTTTCAAGATATCTTTTTTTACAATGGCAAAAGGGTGGAGGAAATCCAAATGTTTACTGATGGATGAATGAGTAAAGAAAACATGAAATGTCCACACAAATAGAATATTGTTTATCTTTCAAAGGAAGGAGACAATGCTACAACATTAGTGAACATTTACAATGTTATTATAAGTGAAATAAAAAACATAAAAATATAGGCACAACACAGTTCTATTTGAGGCGTGCCTAGCATACTTAAATTCTTAGATTTGGAAAATATTCTATAATTTCTAGGAATTTGGTGGGGAGCTGTTAATGGGGAGCTACTATTTAATGGGCACAGGGCTTTAGTTGTACATGAAGAGTTCTAGAAATAGACAGTGGTGATGATTACAGAACAGCATGAATATGTTTAATACCAGTGAACTGTACCCTTAATGATTTAAGTGGAAAATGGTGATGTGTATTTTACCACAACTAAAAAATTTTAAAATGAAGAATCCCAATACTATTCTGTGTCATTAGTGGGGCTTTCCTGATTCACAGAGATGCTTGGAATTAATTCTGCTGGTTTCAATTCTATCACCCTTAGGACTTGCTTAACTTCCAATGTGAACCATATGTTAATGTGTAAATTACACTCCTATAACAAGCTCCCGTCTCTCAAGCACAGTTTCTGGAAGGTATTGTGCATGGGAAACCTCTTTGCTATGCTTTGCCCATCATCTTGTCTCCAAGCATTCTCTTTCAGGTTATTGGTTTTAGTTATATATTGATGTCCTCTGCTTTCATATTTATCACCAGGACAGTTTATTACAACAGACTATAGCCCAGTGTTGTAAGCAATGACTTCATTGCTGAAAACTTTTGGGGACAGTGGCCATGAGATAAGCCACACCCTCTCTCAGAGAACCTGCATGCCTTTGCTTTAGCAACAAATAAGGGCAGGTTTCACTACCCAGTAGTTTACACATCTCCTATCATTACAATGTTAAACTACCTTCTTTGGTTGAATAAATAAAGGGAGGGAACCTACCTCATTAGATGACAAAACTGGACTTTAAAAAATGAGCATCCATGTGTGTGTGATCATGAACATGCCCTGCCATATGTGTACAGATTAGAAGACAATTTGAGGAAGCTATTTCTCCTTTTTCCACCACGTGGGTCTCCTCAGAGTCTGTCATCAGTCTTGGCAGCAATTGCCTTTCTATATAATTTAGCTTTTAGGTAACTTGTATGCATCTCTGTCACCAGAGCTTTTAGTGAAATTCTGAATTAGAAATTCAAAAGTCATTTTCCTCTGATAATCTTGCAGCAGTCTCATGGATTTACAAGGATTAGCATTCATGCCTTAATGTGTCTCCAGCAAAGGCTTGGTCAGAAGTTTGGCCAAAACTCCAATTTTTCCTAGAAAGATTGCTATGTTTTTCTTTTGTAAATATTTGGAAGTTCTTGGTACATTAGGGACACAAATGGCTGTGCTCACAAGAATTTTATTCTTGAATTTTCTTTAGTTTTAATAGACAACTTATTGGCCTGAAATTGCTGATTGACTATGTGTACATATTCCTTCTCTACCTCATAAACAGTATTCTGCATGCTCCTAACATGGATTTACTATGTGACTAGGAAGATTATCTCAATTCAAATTCAAAGACTCTAATTTATGCAATAAAAAGAACCTTATAATCAGCTAAGGAAATTTCAGTACCAGTGCTTTTCCTGGATACCTTTAAACAAATAATTGGAATCTACAAGCCTGAAAAACAATGTATTTATAGATTAAAAGTACACATTTTGAATCCTAATCAATTTGAAGAGATTACAAAATGTTGTAATAATTAAAATTTACCAGTTTTTTCCATTATTGGTTATATAAAATTCTAAGCCCTGTTTTAAAAATCTAACAAAAAAGTCATGAGGTAGTGGTACACACCTTTAATCCCAGCACTCAGGAGGCAGGGGCAGGTGGATCTTTGAGTTTGAGGCCAGTCTGTCTGGTCTCTGTAGCAAGTTCCAGGACAGTCAGGGCTATAGAAAAACCTTGTTTCAAAAAAAACAGAAACCCCCCCAAAAAAAAGAAAAAGAAAGAAAGGGAGGGGGGAGAGAGAGAGAGAGAGAGAGAGAGAGAGAGACACTAACAAAATAATTGCACTTATTTCTATGATAATAAATTTGGGTCCACCAACAGCTACTACACTGTCTACCAGGCCCAGAATCTGCCTAAGTCTTGGCCAATCTCCATGCAATAGTCAGATAATTATCTACTAAGATATAGGTCTTAAAATAAACCAAAAATATATCCATGATTTTGACAAAAGCACTTCAAGTGGTATCTTTTATCAATAATACAATATAAAACATGTGAATGAGCACTATTAACTATCTGAAAGACAGAATTAATCCACTGACAGATGCTTTGCTTGATTTGAGGACATAATCTTCTTGGGTGGTTGACTACAATAATGTATTTAGACACCCAAATATTTATACTTTTGTCTTTCATCAAGCCATAATGTATGAGAAATATAATTTCAACATAGCACTTTGACCACATTTTCTACACATGCTGATGCTGAGATATTTAGTCATCTTGAGACATATTAGAGCACTTCATTTATTCTAAACATTGTGAATGATTTTCTCATTACCTCACTCAATGTTTTGGGGAGAGTCTCTCAGATTTAGCATTGTCTAAAAGTATAATTAATGATCTAATAAAAATTGCCCTCTTCCATTCATTATTTCTGTTTAATACATAAAAACTGCATATTTTGCTGCTGGGCTTATTTCTGTTTTGCTGAAGACAAACATGGGCCATTTTTCGCATGACCTTGTCAAGTGTGTGACACAGTTAGTGTGAACCTTTTATAGTTACTGTGCTCTTAGCACACCTCAGTCTCTTAGCTAGATCTTACTTTACTAGTATTTACCCTGTGTTATGTTTATCTAAAAGCAATTTTTGTTCTTTCCAAGAAAATAAGTAGTCTAAAATGAACAAAAACACGTCACATGAGCGAACACCCAGCATGCATCACATGGCCCACCCATTACCCTAAGTCATTAGATCATGGTATTTATGTGGATACATAAGCAAAACCCAATTTCTCCAATAAAAGTTCCCTGAAGACATTTCATGCCTTTAATACACTTTAGACTGTATTATCTTCTTTTACTTACTATTTCTATGAGGAAAGAGGCCAATTCTGCTTGTTCCTAGCTTCCTTTATTTATAAAAACACTCTCAGGGGCTTGTACTTACTCCTTAGCACATCTTAAACAACAATATATCCATTCAAAAAAAAATTCATTGCCCCTTCCAAGAAAAACTTCCATGATTTGCATTTGCATTTAACTGAGGAATGTCAGACTTCAGAGTCTAGCAACCATGATTTTATATTGAAGAACCTAGATTATACCACTTAACACCAAACCAAGACTGTCTATAAAATAAGTACAGCCCAATGTATGACTGCTGGTAGGACTTGGGTGGTTAGTAAGAACTCAAAACAACTGTTTATTTGAGCAACTGTTCTACTGGATGGTAGAGAGAAGACTAAATGGAATTAAAGTAATTGGAAAGTCTTTGCCTTTTTACTTAAAGGGATAGATCATAAATATGTATATTTGAAATAACTTTAGAATAATTTTGAGAAGTGGTTCAACATATAGAATTTAAAGAAAACCTTAGGTGTCATTCTTCCACCATGAAATGAGTAATTTGGAGTGTGCTTCTAGCTTGCTTGCACTGATATTGGTATGTCCTCTTCTTAATTTATATGACTAGACATCCGATCTCTTTATGATAGTTCTTCATGGGCCAACTTTAAGCCACATCAAATGTAGATGAGGGTGGGTTTTTGTTTTTGTTTTTTTTTTTTTTTTGGAAAGGTAGAATATTCACTGGGGAAGTCTTAAATTTCATCTACTTGAATTCTTTCTCTTATCTATGAGAAATCAGATAGTCAAAGTTCTATATAAAAATAAAGAGCATCAATGTAAGCATAGTTTAGAACTCTGTTCAGTTTACCATGCTGACCTTCAAGCTACATCAGTATGCTTCCTCTTCCCCATGAATTCCTGATGCAGGTGGAGGTGTCATTTCGATGTCCTGACTTACCACTTAGCAACTATTCTAGAATCTAGTATGACCTCAAAAACAGCTATTCATTTGAGTAACTATAGACTCTAAACGCCCACACGAGGACTCGATGACTTTGAAGGTTGCCCCTGCCTTCCAGCATGGACTAAAGACCAGCAGTTTTGCACAATTGCTACAGACCTTCAGGGCAAGGTTGAAATTGCTCATGCCCCCATCTAGCATCATTGATGGAGAAGCTACCCAGTTCCCAGCATGTGTAGAGATGTTGTTAGACTACTGGATTCATATTTTGTAACCAAACATAATAATATCCTTTGTAATATACTCATTATGTCAGTTTTGCTCTTCTTAAGAACTCTGATTAACAGAGACTGTGATAAAAGTAGTGGAGTGATTCAGGTTTTAGGGGTATAAAGGGTTGTTGTTTGAAGCCTTTGGCAGGCTTCTAAGGCTGAATGACAGCAAGGGTCTTGGAATTTTGGACCAAATCACTGCCATTGTCTGTAGACAACTATTCTCTTTTTGAGAGACAGTTCTTGGCTTTTTACTAGGCTCTATTAGAAAGTGAATACTGGAAAATGGGCCACCAGGTTACCATGTGACCCAGTTGCCCAACATGAGCTACATGTTATCTGATCACAAGCCATGAAGTTGGGAGTACGTAATGTACAATAGCACTCCATAACCAAATGGAGGTGCTATGTACACAATCAGAGCTTAGCAGTTCCTGAAGATAGATAAGACATGTGAAGAAATTGCCTAATTGTCCAATTTCCACTTTGGCTACCCTGTCTTCTGTCCCCAAGCATGAACATACAGCCTCATGGACTACGCTCTATGACCCATTGACACAGGTAAAGAATCCCAGGGCTAGTTTACAGATGAAGAAGTTGCATAGTTACAGCATTACATCTTCTTTGTGGGACAACGATGAAAGACACTGGTGAAGAGAAGTATTCACAGGGATTAGAATCTTAGATGAAGCATATTATTATACATTTTGCTTGAAAAGAAGAATGGTTAATTTTTATCATATACTGATTCATAGGCTTGTTGACAATGGTTTGACTGAGTAGTCAGGTAATTAGAAGAAGCATGATTGAAAAATCATGGGAGAGTGATGTATGGATAGATCTCTCCAAATGGGCCACTGACAAGAAGATACTTGTGTCCTATGTAAATGTCCATCAGAAGGTGACCTTAATAAGTGTAAAAATTCAATAATCAAATAGATAGGACATTCTTTCTAAGACAGTAGTCTATCCTTTTCCTAGGCAGTCCCTGTCATTGTCTAAGGAGCTTATTAATGATGTAGTCATGGTGACAGTGATGGACGTTGTGCATGTACTCAACAGCATGAACTTCTGCCGACTTTGCTATATCTGAACCTGAGTGCCAAACTGAACAGAAGCAGAGACCAATTGATCCTCTAAGACAGCGCCATTCTTCAGGGTGATCAGCACCCTAGTGATAAGCAACCTCTTTTGGAGTACTTTAGTCAGGAAAAGGGCACAACTTTGGCATTATAGGAATAGGTAGATATTCTGGGTATGTATTTGCTTTTCATGTCCATAGTGTTTCTGGGAAAACTACAACTCATGACTTAACGAATACTTTGTCCACTATTGTGGTATTCCACACAACATTGCTTCTGATCAAGAGACTTGTTTTATAGCCTAAGCAACGCAGCTTATCATGTTAATAGAAGCCACTGGTCTTTCTATGTTCCCAACCATCCTAAATCAGCTGACTTGAGAGAATAATAGTTGGCCCTTTGAAGAAACATAGCATGAACTATGTGGCAATAACCTAGTTGTCTGTGGAAGAGTTCTCCAGAATACTGTAAATGTTTTAAGTAAGTGTCCAATACATGGTGTGATTTCTAATCTAACTAGGATTCATAGGTTCAGGAATCAAGGGTTGGAAATGGAAATAGTACCACTCAGTCATCCCTGGTCGACTCACTATTGAAACTTTTTCTCTGATGACCCAGAACTTTTAGTTCCAAAGAGTGGAGTGCTTCTGCCAGGAGACATGACAAACATTCCATTGAACTAGAAGCTGAGAGTTCCCCTTTGCCACTTTGGGCTCCTGATGCCTCTGAGTCAACAGGCTAAGAAATGAATTACAGTGTTGGGATGTATGATTGATCTAGAAGGGAAATTGGGCTGCTTTTCCATAATAAAAGTAAGGACTGTTATGTGCAGAAAGTAAGGAATGTTATGTGCAGAAAATAAGGAATGTAAAGTGCAGGGGTTTCTTTGGGGTGTGTCCTGGTGTCATCACGTCCTGTGGTCAAGGACAGATAGGGAACTACAGCAATTCAATCCAGGAACAATTGTAAATAAAACAGTTTCTTTAAGACTGTCCTTTATTCCTCCAAGTAAAGAACCAAGACTGTCAAAGTGATTGCTGGGATGAAGGGAATTGGGATGGGTAGTGGAAGAAAGTAGTTAAAGGTACCAGTGAAGAGTGTGTGACCAGTTACAGAAATGAGGAATGTAATTGTCGTCAACAGTTCTATTCTTCTGTTCTAAGAACGTATTTGTTGGACCAGCAAGATAGTTCAGTAGGTAAAGGCCCTTGCTTACAAGTCTGACAACCTGAGTTCAGCCCCTGAAACCTACATGATAAAAGGAGAAAATTGACTCCTCAAGTTGTCCTCTGACCACACACAGCTGTAGTGTGTGTCCCCACCACCACACAGACAGAAACCCTAAATAAATGTAAAGTAAAATTAAAGGATGTTTTTATTTATATGAATACATATATTAAATATATTATATTTATATTTATATATTGAATAGTTGTTTGTGTTTTCTTTCCTCTATTTCTTGACCATATAAGACAAATCAAGATACTATTAGTTAAGTGTTATAAATCTATATTATTACATTTATGTCATGGCATATTTAAAGGAATAAGCATTCCTCAAGGGACTTTGCCATCTGTTCTTGGGAGAAAAATAGTGCATTTTCACTTGTATATAAGATAGTTATATCAGAATTAGGACCTTTTGTCTTCATTTGAAAACAAAAGTTGACATAAGGTCTGTGACTGGGTACCAAGTTGACAAGTGTTGAATTTGTGACAGTTAATGTTGGTTGGACCTGGAATCAACTGTGACATAACTCTGGGTGATTCTGTGATGGTATTTTCTGGAAAGATTAGTTGACTAGGGAAGACCATTAAGCAGAGTGGGCAGAACCTCTTACAGTGCAGATACAAGGATGTTCAAGGAACTGCTTTTGCCTGCTAGCCTCTGTTCCTTGTTGGTAAGTACATGTACCCTATTCTCGCTGCTACTGTGGCCATCCTTCACTAATGTCTAAACCCATCCTTTGTCTTCTAGCATAATCTAAAGACCTACAGCTCTCCAAAAATTATTATTATATATAAAGAAAAAAAGAATTATTTATCAGGATTTATGAGAAATTAAGACCTTTAGTTCCAAGGATGTCCAGTACTCAAGACTCCAAGAATTTCTATCCAAGAAAAGTTCCTAAACTTACTTGCTAATGCATTTTTGACTATCACCAAAACAACTTGAGAAAAACTATGGTTATGAAGGCTTAAAGAGAGTGAGTGGGGTAAATCACGAAGGCATGGGTTTTTATTCAGAAGCTTGGCAAATGAAAGTAACAAAAAATCCCTCATAAAGAACAAATAGATGTCACACTGTCTTGGAGGTTCAAGAAAAGAACCAGTAAAAGAGGGAGAAGAAGAAGGAGAAGGAAGAAGAGGAGGAAGAGATGGAGCTAGAAAGCATTATTTTGAGTGAGGTAACCCAGACACAGAAAGACAGTTATCACATGTACTCACTCATAGGTGGTTTTTAAACATAAAACAAAAAAGCCAGCCTACAAATCACAATCCCAGAGATCTTAGACAACAATGAGAACACTAAGAGAGACTTACACAGATCTAATCTACATGGGAAGTAGAAAGTATAAAAAGACAAGATCTCCTGAGTAAATTGGGAGCATGGGGGACCTTGGGGGAGGGTTGAAGGGGGAGAGGCAGGGAGGGGAGCAGAGAAAAATGTAAATATCAAAAAAATAAGCAAAAAGAAAAAATAAAAATAAGCTTTATTTTTGCTTCTAGTTTTGTAGTCTAAACACTCAGACTTGAATACAAAGTCCACTATTTGAACACCCTTTCATTGGACAGCATCACAAATGACATATGCCTTAGCAAGCATGTGCTTGCATGTAGGAGGCAGACATGCAAATCAATGTAATATCAATATAAAAATGACATCTAGCCTTGACTGGAAACAAAGTTCAATGGATTGTATTTTCCATAAATGTCTGAGAACCTGACTGATTTATTTTCATTAATACAGTTTATATTTCTGGTATAGTTATCAATACGAGTGCTCACACGGAATTATTCCACATTAAAATTTGTTACAAAAAAATGACATTGGAAAATGAAATAGAATATAATACAAATGGTCATCTATTATAAACCAGAGTATATTATCATACTTTTTAAGTCAATAAAAACATGTTGTGTTACTCAACATAGATAATGTAGATTAGTGTGTTTCATGATATATTCATTTTTATAAAATAATTCATTTTTATAAAAAATGATAATGATTTGAGATAATAAAAAATCATCTCAAATCAAAATATATTTCAGAAAAATCAAACCTTTTAAAATGCTTAAGAGTCACAAAATCATTAGAAAAAATTATATATTGATATATTTATTTCCCAAGTACAATGCTAAAGAAAAAAGTCACATACTAGGGCTGGAGAGATTATTCAGTGGTGAAATGTTGACTAGCATTTATGAAGTCCTTCTTTACAAGCCCCAGCATCTAAGAAAATGTCATACATTTAAAAGTTGTATGATAAAAATAAAATGTACAGTGGTTTTTAAAGGACAAACTAACCTAAAACACTTGTACCAAACCGAGAATAAAAAACTTTGTAAACAGTTATGCTATTGTATTTTATAAGACATTCTATTAAATTATCAAGAAGTAGCTCCTTAGAAAGGTGAAAGATCAGGACACTACACACACACACACACACCACACACAACACACATCTTTTGTTATTTTTCCTTTTTTAAAAATTTATTACTCTCTCATATATTATGTCCTGACCACAGTTTCTCCTCCTTCCTCTTATTCCAAGCACCACCCCCTACCTGCCCTTTCCCTCAGATCCACTCCTCCTCCATTTCCTTACAAAAAAGAGCAGGACTCCAAGAGATATCAACCAAGCATGACATATCATGATGCAATTAAGACTAGGCACATCCCCTCATACTAAGGCTGGATAAGACAGCCCAGTAGGCAGAAAAGGGTTCCAAAAGCAGGCATAAGAGTCAGAGGCAGCCCCCAACTCCCACTGTTAGGAGTCCAACAAGAACACCAAGCTACACAAACATAACATATATGCAGAAGATCTAGGTCAGAGCCATACAGGGTCCCTGACTGTCAGTTCTGTCTCTGTGAGCCCCAATGAACCTGGCTAGTTGATTCTATGGATTTTCTTGTGGTATCCTTGACCCCCTCTGGCTTCTATAATCCTTCTTCCCCATCTTCCACAGAATTCCCTGAACTCTGCCTTATGTTTGGCTGTGGGTATCTGCACCTGCTCCCATCAGTTACTGAATGAAGCCTCTCTGATGAAGATTATGGTCTACAAGCTCTGGTCTACAAGAATAGCAGAGTATCATTAAGAATCATTTCATTGACTTTTTTTTTTTTTGCCAGTCATGTTTGGTTCCATCCTAGGTCTCTGGGCCATCCAGGTTCCTGGCACTCATGGCAGTGTCAGGGGTGGGCTCCTTCTCATGCTTGCTCTCTAGTTGGACCAGTCATTGGTTGGCCACTCCCACAACTTCTGTACCACTTTTACCCCAGACAGGACAAATTGTAGGTCAAAGGTTTTGTGGTTGGGTTGGTGTCCCAATCCCTTCACTTGCCTGGTTACAGAAGATAGCCTGTCTGGGCTCCATATCCCCCATTACTAGGAGTCTTTGCTAGGGTCACCCTCAAACATTCCTGGGAGTTTCCATTGCACTAGGTTTCTACCTTGACCCTGAAATGCCCTTTAGTTATCTCCCCCAGTACTCTTTCCCTTCATCCCTCCACCTGTACACTCCTGTTCCCATCCCCAGCCATCCCCAATCTGGCAATAAAATCTATTCTATTTGCCCTTCTCAGGGAGATCCATGTGTCCCCCTTAAGCCCTCCTTGTTATTTAGCCTCTCTGGGCCTGTGGATTGTAACATGATTATCTTTTACTTGATAGCTAATATTTACTTATAAGTGAGTATATACCATGCTTGTCTTTCTAGGCCTGGGTTACCTTACTCAGGATGACTCTTTCTAGTTCCATCCATTTGCCTGCAAATCTCATGATGTTATTTTTTTAAAACACTGAGTAATACTCCACTATGCAAATGCAACACATTTTTTGTTCATTCTTTGGTTGAGGGACATTTAGGTTATTTCCAGTTTCTGGCTATTATGAATAAAGCTTCTATGAACATAGTTGAGCAAATGTCCTTGTGATAGAATGGAGAATCAATCCTTTGAATATATGCCCAAGGGTCGTATAGCTGGGTGTTGAAGTAGGTTGATGCCTAAGGGTCGTATAGCTGGGTGTTGAGGTAGATTGACTCCCAATTTTATGAGAAACCTCCATACTGATTTCCATAGTGACTGTACAAGTTTGCTCTCCCACCAGCAATGGAAGGGCTCCCCTTCTCCACATCCTCACCAGTAGGAACGGTCACTTGTGTTTTTTATTCTACTGACTGGTAAAGATGGAATCTCAACATAGCTTTGACTTGCATTTCCCTAATAGCTAAGGAAACATTTCCCTGGTGGCTAAGCCGTTGTACATTTCTTTAAGTGTTTCTCGGTTATTGAGTTTTCTCTATTGAAAATTCTCTGTTTAGATTTTTACCCCATTTTTCAACTGGATTATTTGGTTTGTTGAGGTCTAGTTTCTTGAGTTCTTATATATTTTGGATATTAACCCTCACTCAGCTGTGGAGTTGATTAAAATCTTTACCCATCCTGTAATTTTTGTCCTATTGACAGTGTCCCTTGTCTTACAGAGCATTTCAGTTTCATGAGGTCCCATTTATTAATCGTTGATCTGCATGCCTGCACTATCAGCTTTCTGTTTAGGAGGTTGTCTCCTGTGCCAATGTGTTCAAGGCTAGTCCTTGATTTTTCTTCTATTAGCTTCAAGTATATGGTTTTGTGTTGAGGTATTTGATCCTCTTGTACTTGAGGTTTTTTTTATATGTTATATATTTTATTTTTTTTCCATACATTGTTTTGTTTTATTTTTTCCATTCAAGAACATAATTAAAGAAATAAATTTTTTTCCATTTCTTCCCCTTCTCCCGGTCCCCTCCCACTACCCCCCCACCCCTCCTCCCTCCCCCTTCTTCCTTGAAAGAGGGCATGGTGCCCTGCCCTGTTGGAAGTCCAAGGCCCACCCCCATCCCTCCTGGCCTAGGAAGGAGTGCATTCAAAAAGACTCGGTTTTGTGCAGGTTGATAGATAAGGATCAATTTGAATTCTTCTGCACACAAACACCCAGTTAGACTAGCACCATTTGATGAAGATGCTGACTTTTTTCAATTGTGTAATTCTGGCTTCTTTATTAAATATCAAGTTTCCATAGGTCACACACATACATTCTGTCTCTCTCTCTTAAAAAATGATGAGGTAGTCCCAGAACTAAGTTACAAGAAGCATTAGCTATTTTCTCCTTTTAAAAGTATTATTAGATTGTATTAATTGTACAAAATAATGAGCTTCATTATGACATTTTCATGCATGCAAATCATGTATGTGGATAATATACATTCCCCACTTTTGTCTCTTGTCCCCTCCATTCCCCTCTTGAGGGCCCTGTTCCCAAACAGATCTCTTGTGTGAGTGCATGTGCCTGAGGAAGCCAGAGATATTGGGAGTTAGAGGGTGCTGTGAGCTGTTCGACCTAGGTGCTGGGAACCACACAAATCCTCTGCATAAGGTTCACACTTGAGCTGCTACGCTGTCTCTCCAGCCCAGACTGTCACTCCTTAGGAGGACGTTCTAACCTGAAAGAAATGTCCTTCCTCTTCTCGCAGACCCATTCCCACTGCATTGTCATAGTTCCCTGTCATTCTTCAGTTAATTAGCTAACTGGGTTTCTCTGGGCAGCCCTGGCTGTCCTGGAAATCAATTTGTAGACCAAGCTGGCCTCAAATTCCCAGAGATCCACCTGCCTCTGCCTCCCGAGTGCCGGGATTAAAGACATGCGCCACTGCTACCTAGAAACAATTCATATTTTAATTTATGCTTTGCTTTTTGCTTGAAATGTATTTAACTAGCAGTAAATACCCAGAGAGTGAAGGGCTCTAGAAATGTCCTTCCACCCAGTGTCACCTTGTGTGTATGCTTGCAATGCCCCGGGAAGAACACTTCCCTTCCTCAGCTGCCATGAGAAAGAGCAAAGCTTGCATACTACAGAAAGAAGTCGCACGTAGTGGACATTTTTGGGTCATTTATAGAAGAAAAAAAAGGAAGAAAAGGGGGGAAACAGTTCCATCTAAGACAGCCCAAGAAGGAGTGATAAACTGTGTTAGTCAGTCTGAGAGAATCATGCATTTCCTGGTTCTACAATCAGCTAGAACTTCCTACCTTCTTTCTCTTTGTGTATAAATATTAAACTATCAATTTCAGTGTTTTAAATACACTACATTAAAATGGTTTCAACCTTTAAAACGACAATGGCCAATATGATAGATTGTGTTATTCCTAGTGTTGAATTTGCTATTCTTAAGAAATGTGTTGGCCCCGATCATAAATGTGTGTTTTCTTTAAAAGTTCCTTTTCCTCTCTAAAGAAAAGGAGGAAAAAGAAAGAGCAAACGCCAGAGAACCCTGGGTGTCGGCTTCACTGCAGGTGTTGCATCATTTCCCTCATGATTCCATAGCAACAACTTTTGTCTCGTACTGAATTCAAACTAGGACAGTGTTTGTGACTCACTTTTTAAGGGATATTTCTAGCATCAGAGGAACTCGGAAGAGGCCACACCAGTCTTCAGAAAATGCCACCATCGTTTTCCTTCTGCTCCAGTCCCTTCTTCCCGTCACTGCAGTTCCACGCTGTTAATATGCAAGTGTGCCTGTGTAAGAGCCCCATAAAGTGCTACCAAACTCACATGTCACTTTACTAGCACCCCTGTTCCCACGCAGTCTGTGAGAGTTTTAAATACCCACTCATGTAAAAAAGTTCTTATTTTCACTCAAAACTTAGAAACTTCAACAGAGCATCTTCTACCCCTACAGGACTCCCTGAAACAAGCTCCATCCGCCACAAAAATGAGGGAAAGTTTTGTCTTACATATTTTGTTGTTGTTGTTGTTTTGCTTTTCTGAGGCCAGGCTGGCATTGAACTCAATGATCCTCCTGCCTCTGCCTCCTGAGCACTGGGGCTAAAGGCATATGCTACCACACCTGGCTTGAATTTTATTTTATTGTATTTTATCAACATTTACTAATTTTGAAGGAAGAGAAAGGGGGTGAGCCCCGGGGTGTATTCAGAGGTCAGAGGACAACTTACAACAGTTGGTTCTCTCCTGCCAAGTGAATTTCAGTAAATAAATCTGATCACTAGTGCCTTTACCCTCCCCCTGAGCCATTGCCACCCCGTGAGAATTTTAAATAATACTGAATTCTAGAGCATATGGCTCATTTTACTATAGCTATATGGAGTGAGCCAGGTTCTCCAGCTACCATAAGAGAGATGTTAGCTACCATCTGTTAGATAACCCTCACGGAGGCTTATTGTTTTCTCTTTCATCTCTCACAGCACTATATGATGTCAATATTGCCACCACAAAGGAATACGATTGCAGAGTTAAAACAATATTCTCAACTTTACACAATAAGCAACAGGGTCAGACTTCAAATACATGAGTCTGCCCTTATCTCAGAATGATGGCCTGCTATTCCATGCTGCAACTTCTAACTCAAGAGTCTCAGAGCTCTTACAGAACCAAAGCATCATTGGATAGAGTGTCTCCAATCTGCCTGTGTCCTTCATCCCTTCGGTGAAGAGCTAGTAAATCTAGTGGACACCATTTGCCCCAGTGGCTCAGCCTTTTCAGTATCCTGAAATTATCAAGGGTTCTCGGAAGAAATATTTATATCTGGAACTCAGTGTCAGAGAATCCAGTTTAATTGATCTAGATACATTATTTTTTAAAAGTAATTTCTTAAGTCAGCACCGAAAGTGATGAGTTTTATTATGGCATTTCATACATAATTTCTAAAGTTAGCATACTGTATTAGTTACTTTTCTACTGATGTGATAAAATACCATGACCACAACAATTTATAGAAGGAAGAGTCTATTTTGAATTTTGGTCCCAGAGGACTAGAATTCATAATGGTGCGCACAGCATGGCAGCTGGCAGCAGTGCATGGCAGGAGTGGGAAGCTAAGATGCTAAGAGCACACACACATACACACACACACACACACATTTTTTTTCTTTTTTGCCCAAATACAATTAATTTTGTAGAAACTGCCCCGTTCTCCACCAGGACTCAGGTATAGACAAGAGAGCCTCACTGCTGTGGAATGACAAGAACATTGAGGACTATTTCTTCTCTTTTTTCTTTTTGTTATATTTTAACATAATTTAATTATAATACAATTATATCATATCCCCTTCCCTTTCTCTCACCTTCCCCATGAACCCTCTTGTTCTCTCTCAAATTCATGACCTTTTTTCTTTAATTTTTATGTATATGTATATTCCTAAATATACAAATACAACCTCTCAGTTCATATAATGTTATCTTATGTATATGATCTCAGGGCTTACCACTTGTTATGAGATAACCAGTTAGGAGAAACTTCCCTGGGAAAGACCATTTCTCCAACTATCAGCATTTTCCAGTTTCCCATAGTTCTTTGTCTAGGGGTCCCCATGAGCTTTCTTTCCTCCTTCAATGTCAGCATGTCCACTAATAGTGTTGGTTTTTTAGGTCTTGTTTAGGCAGCTATGCTGATGAGCTTTTATATGAGGGTAGCTCATTCGGCATAAGAATCACAATCTTAACAGCAAACTTCCTGTTCATATGGTTCGTACAATCTCTCCACCCCTATTCTGTAATAACCCATGAGTCCAATAATTCCATAAGCTTCAGGAATTTGGCTGAAGATGTATCAGTTGGGACTGAAGTACCTCAAGATCTTTTGTGCTCTGCATTTTGATCAGTTGTGGTTTTCCATAATGATTCCTGTCTTTTGCAAAATAAGTTTCTTTGATGAGGGATAAGAGCTACACTTAGCTATGAGTAAAATGGTAAATATTGAGAATGTAGATAGGAATTATTTTGGCTTAATAAACTAACCATGGTAGGTTCTCTTCCAAGACCCATGGCTTCGCTAGTCTCAGGAATTTGGTTAAGTTTCTAGCACCAGGCATGTTTCCCTCCTGTCAAGAGGGCCTGAAGCCTAGTTAGAGAACTTCTGGCTCCTGCCAAGGTATGCATGCCGCTACTGCTCCCTTGGGCTTAGGGTACCATGCTAGTCATGTTGTGGCTCATAGGTGTCGTAGATAGGTATATGCATAAGTTACTTTCTATTGCTCTGATAAACACCATGGCCAAGGCAACTTATCAAAGACAAAATTTAATTGGCTTACAATTCCAGGGATGTAGAGTTTATTATTGCAGAGTGAAGGCATGGCAGTGGCAGCTGGAGCAACAGTTGAGGGCTCACATCTTGAACCCACAGTAGGTCATAAAGAGCACAACAGTTACGGCGCATGGCTTTTGAAACCTCCGAGTCTATCACCAGTGATACATCTCCTCCAACAATGCCACACCTCCTAATTCTTTGAAAATAGTTCTACCATTTGAGGATCAAATATTCAAACATGTGAGCCTTGTGGGTCATTGTCATTCAAATCACAACAGGAGGACTATCATTTGCTTCCCTGTGGGAGCCCACGTGTGACTCAGTTTCCATTTGGAGTCATTTCTGACTTAAAGAAGTCATTTGAGTTCAAGCTGGCTTGCCTGCCCTTCTTTTTCTGGTATCCTTGAGGGCTATGAGAAAGTTCTGATTAAGCCCATGGGAAAGAGCATTTTTGCCCAGTTGAAAGAGCATATTTTTCTATTAAAATCTGATCTGGTGTATGCCAGCCAGAGGCACTCCTCATTAGAGATTAGAAAGAAGCTGCTTAGCTGAATGAGGTAATGCACCTGTTTGAGCTTCCTCCAACGACAGTGCAGGGAGGTGATTAGCTGACTGGACTGCTCTTTGTTCTGCCTTTTGACTGTATTTAGTACAGATGCTGGCTGAGAAATTAACTCGGGGCTGTTTGGTATTTACCTTCAGTCCTCCTGGTCTATCCTATGTTTCTGCCTTCATTTCTCTTAATCTGCCAAGAGTGGCACCAAGCATGGGGACGCGCACGGGGCGGGGAGGGGGGTGTCAGTGTGATGGTCACTGCAGGATGAAAGAGTGCACTCAGTTAAAAAGAGATCTGCAGAGTATCTTACCCGGAGCCGTGCGATGTAAATACACAGGTAAGTAAGTAGACGCACAGGTGTACAGGTGTACATACAAAAAAGAGGTTGGCTGTGCAGCGTGAAAAGTAAGTAAGAAGTAACTCGAGTATAAGTGTAAAATAAGTAAAGAAGTAACTTGAATAAAAAGTAACTTGAATATAAGTGGTAAAAGTGATTATGGGACAAGGAAACAGCAAACAGCTGTTGTACATTTACCTAGAGATATTTTAAAAGCCAGGGGTGTTAAGGTAGAGCGTCAACAACTGTGTAAATTTCTAGAGTTTGTACATGTACTTACAGATATTTTAAATGTTAGGGGCACTAAGGAAGGACAACAGCAATGTTTCAGTTTTTGAAATGTGTAAAGGATGTGTGTCCCTGGTTCCCTGCCGAAGGGAGTGTGAGTTTAGAGATTTAAAAAGGTGTGTGTGAATGAATGAGCACTCTTGGTCTTGGTCTGTGTTTAAACTGTTACTGTGTTGCTGTTCTGTTTCATGTGTTCGTGTGTTTGAAAAGTTTCAGTGGCAAGGGTACCTGTTTGTCATTATTATTCGCTTCTCTCTATTGGCCTTCTTTGTTGTCCTGGAGGAGATGAGGCGGGGAGCCTCTGCCTCTGCCTCTAGCTCCTAAATTGGATCAGTTCCAGAACTTCGGGTCCTGAAAGAAAAACTTTTCAAAAGTAAAGACATGGCAAAGACCACCTGCCTCCGTTGTTCTCTGGCCCACAGCCAGTCAGCAGCGCCTGCAGAGGGCAGGGTATGCGCATGCTCAGGTGGGCAGAGAGCGATAGTACAGGGAGACATGCTCATGTGAACGGGGCGGCAGAGAATTGACTGCGTGCAATTGAAAAACTGCACAGATGTGAAAGAGAGAATCTTTGACTGTGGCCGGAGAAGTAAATAAATTTTTTTTCAGGAATACTGGCAGCCAATACACACTCCGTGCCTACCAGCGCTGCTCCCCGCTTTTCTTTCCTAAGCCAAGTTCTTTTTTTCTATTTAAGGTAGAATCTCTTTTATTTACTCTCTGACAGTTTCATGTAATTAAACAATGTATCTTGATCATATTCACCCCTCTCTCACTCACCCCAGGTGTGTTGGGACAGGACACTGGTGTCTATGACACTCCTAAGCCAAGTTATTCTTTGTGATAGTGTCAAGGTCTTTTCTGATGGCCAGCAGTTTCTCATTTTAACTTTTTTTCTGCCCTGGTACTGCTTGTAAGAAATGTTAAATTATACCAACCTGTATACTTTAGGAAGCATAAAGTAAAAGTTAAAGATGCATTATGTTTGGGAAAAAATATGCTTTTGTTTCCACAGGAAAATAAAATATATGGGTTTTAGTCATTTATATATTTAGTCATTTATATATGGGTTACAAATACTTATGTTTTAAGGAAATTGGGTACAAATTATTATTAAGATAAAAAACACTGCTGCTAGTTTTGAAATTTTGCATTGATACAGATTTTTAGATGTTAATGCAAATTTAAACTATTCTTATCGTGACACATACATAAATATATATATTATGTTTTGGCTCTTGTTTGAAATATATGTATGCAATGTTCTGGACTGCTGGAAGAAATCACAAGAGGAGACATGCATGGAGAGTTGCATGCTGTCTGAAGGACAAGGGGATAAACAAGAAACTGAAATGATAACAGGAAAAGGAATTCGTCTATGAGCAATGTGAGCTTAAAGGGAAACTAAAACGTGTTGAGATTTAACCATGTTAATTCTAGTCAATTTTCTTCATTAATAAGCCTGGTGATTGTTCCCTGCAGAATAGTTAAGTTAATAATGGGATATGTTCTTTAAAGGTGAAAGGAGAAATGAGGTCCTAAATACAAGTTGATAATTAATCTTTTTTTTTTTTTTTTTTTTTGAGACAGGGTTTCTCTGTAGCTTTTGGTTCCAGTCCTGGAACTAGCTCGTGTAGACCAGACTGGCCTCAAACTCACAGAGATCCGCCTGCCTCTGCCTCCCGAGTGCTGGGATTAAAGGCGTGCGCCACCACCTCCCGGCTTCATTTTTCTATTAAGATTTGGGCTGGTGTATGCCAGCCAGAGGCACTCTTCATTACAGATCAGAAGCTGCTTAGCTGAATAAGATAATGCACCTGTTTGACCTTCCTCCCAAGGACAATGCAGGGAGGTGGTTAGCTTACTGGACTGACCTTTGTTCTGCCTTTTGACTGTATTTAGTATAGATGCTGGCTTTTTGGTATTTACCTTCAGTCCTCCCGGTCTATCCTATGTTTCTGTCTTCATTTCTCTTAATCTGCCATTTTCTATAACCTCATCCCCCCTCCCAGGTATGCCTTGCTGATTCCTGTTGGCATGGGCTCCAACACTTCCCTCTGTTATAAGCTTGCATGGTGCCTTCTGGTACCATACCATAAAGGCTAGTTCTCAAAGAGAAAGTTCTCAGGTCAGATCTATAGAGCTCACATCTTGAACCAAAGTGTGAAGCAGAGAAAGAGAATTGGAAGTGGTCTCAAAAGTCTCCCCAAGTGATACACTTGATCTATCCTAAACCTCCTAAATCTCCCTAAACAACACCACCAACTGTAGACCAAGTCTTTAAATATGGTTCTTATGGCGGGGAGGTATTCTTATTCAAACCATTTCCCAAACAAACAGATAAGCAAATAAACAAACAGATAGATAGATAGACAGATAGATAGATAGGCAAACAAACAGAACCTGTTACATGTATAAAGTATTTTTGTGAAGTACTGCTTACTGTTTTATCACTAGTAATAAATTACTTTGACCCACGAAACATGTAAAATTTGTTCATGACCTTCAATGTCCCTATGCTCTCGGTAGCTACATTTTCCTCCTCAGACAAAGTACATGATATCCTCATGTCAGCACCAGGGGAGATGATAGAGTCTTCAGGTCATCCTACGATTGCCATCATATGGAAAAGAATGTTGAATTAGGGGTCACAAATAAGGAGAGGCTGTGGATTCTAAAGAATGGTAGGAAATATATAAGAAGAAGGACACCAGTAAGAAAATGGGCTTTAAAAAGGAGAGGGATTGTGTTTATTTAGGTAGGCCTTACATATATTTATTTAGGTATGAACAGGTTTATACTTGAAACCAGAAGTTTTAAAATATACAAACGAGTATACTGTAAAAAATAAATCTCTCCCACTTCTTCCTCTTTCCCTATTTCTTACTCATCCTTCAAGAATTTCCTATTGCTGTTGATTTGCTGTATATTACTATATATTAATATGAGATTACATACATACATAGGTGATAAATAGATTGGCAAAGACCCTTTTTATTAGTTCAGATGAGTTTCAAGGAATGCCTAATGAGTATTTTTAGAGTAATTATTAAAATTTATTTATTCTGAAAAATGGCCTATATGGGCATAATCACTAATGAATATACATTTAATTTATTCAGTTTAACACTGCATGAATCCATATAACTATCTAAAATGTCCAAATTCATAGAAACATAGATAAAAGAGCAGTTGTCAAAGGTTTGTGGAAATGAAAATTGGCAATGATTGTAAAATTTCAGTTTATAGATGAGTAAGTTCTAAGATCTGTACAACATAAGCCTGTTGATTAAAAATAAGATATTGTGCACTTCAAAATGTATTAAGCAATTAGATATATTGATAAATTTTTTTTACTACAAATAGAAGAGAGATACAAGAAAACATAATGTGTTGTATAATGCTAGTTATTCTGTGGAAAATTCATTTGTATATGTCAAATTCATCATTTTATATCTGATTACAGGGTAATATCAAAAATATGTAAAAATTTTTGAAAAATCAGCAACAATAATCTATTAAGATTTTTAGTTCTTCGTTGTTGTGGCTTGAATCAGACTGACTCCTCAGAGGCTCATAGGTTTGAATACTTGATCCCCAATGGTGGAACTGCTTTGGAAGGATTAAGAGGTATAGCCATATTGGAGGAAGTGTGTCATTGGGGAAAGTGTTGGAGTTTCAAGAACTCAACAGTTTCCATTTAGCTCCTCCTCTGCCTCCTGCTGTGGATCAGGATGTAAGTTCTCAGCTACCATACCTGCCTACCTGTCTGCCTGCTGCAACGTTCTCTGTTATGATGGTCTTGGACTTACCCTCTGAAACTGTAATGCCCCAATAAACTCTCCTGTGTTTAAGTTGCTTTGGTTACGAGTATCTTAGGACAGTAATAGAATAGTAACTAACACATTGGTATAACAAGTACACTTCATTAAGACTGTTTAGGGCTGCCAAAATGCTTAGTAGGTAAAGGAGTCATCCATCATATCTTTCTTTACAATCTTTCTGCCTCCTCTTCCACATAGAGCCCTGAAACTTGAGGGGAGGAGTTTGATAAAGATATACCATCTGTACATTGTCCAGTCATGGGTCTCTGTGCTAATTGTTATTTAGTGCAAAAAGAAGCTTCTCTGACAAGGGTTAAGTGGTGCACAGATCTATGGGTATAGCAATATGTCAGTAGGAATCATCTTATTCCTATGTTCTTTAAGCAGAATAAAAGTAGTAGGTTTTCCATGAAGACAGAAATTTCTGTCCCACCCAGTCCTGCAGCTGTTCAGTCCCAAAGAAACACACAGAGGCTTGTATTAATTATAAATTGTTTGGTCTGTTAGCTCAGGCTTATTATTAACTACCTCTTACAACTTAAATTAATCCATAATTCTTGTCTATGTTTAGTCATGTGGCTTGGAACCTTTTCTCAGAGAGGCATTCTCATCTTGTTTCCTCTGTGTCTGGCTGGTAACTGTGTCTCTATTTTTCCTTTTCCCAGAATTATCCTACTCTGGTTGCCCCACCTATACTTCCTGCCTGCTTCTGGCCAATCAGCATTTTATTAAACCAATACAAGTGACAATCTTTACAGTGTACAAAAGCATTCTCCCATAGCATCTAGGGCTTAGGTCCATGACCTATCTGTTCTGAGACTCTTAATCACTTTAGCAATGTCAGGTATGGGCCTTAAATCCAATCAAAAAGTGATTGGTTACTTCCATAATATTTCTGCCATTATTGCACCAGCATATCTTGTGAGTAGACCACTGCTTCAGGTCATAGGGTTTGTAGCTCTATGATACTGACAATTACTTTTCTCCTCTGCTATCAGACAAAATACCTTCTAGCACCATGAAGATTAATCAGTAGGGTGAAGCTCCTAGTTGAGCACCAGCTAAATTTCTCCAGGTGCATTGACATAAGTAAATGTTTTCTTAATAACAACGCCTTACTTTCAGATTGTGGGAGGTAACCAGTAACCTTGGCAATAGCCTGTGGGGTGTGTTTGTATGTGTGTGCGTGTGTCTGTCTGTCTGTGTGTGTGTTTGGTTTGGCCAATGATTCAACAAGAAATAACGAACTTCTGCATAAGTTGTCATCAGTATTTTTTATCTTGGCCTTTCTTTCAGGTGTAACATGAAATCTCAGAGTTGTTTCGATTTGCATTTCTCTGATGACTAAGGAAGTTGAACATTTCCTTATGTGTCTTTCAGCCATTTTAGAGTCCTCTGTTGAGAGTTCTCTGTTTAGGTCTGTACTCCATTTTTTTTTTATTGGATTATGTGATCTTTTGGTGTCCAATTTCTTGAGTTCTTTGTAAATTTTGGAGATCAGACCTCTGTCTGATGTGGGATTAGTGAAGATCTTTTCCCATTCTGTAGGCTGTCGTTTTGTCTTGTTGACCATGTCCTTTGCTTTACAGAAGCTTTTCAGGTTCTTATGCTGGAGAGGTTGTGGGGAAAAGGGAACACTTCTGCATTGCTAGTGGGAATGCAAGCTGGTACAACCCCTTTAGATGTCAGTGTGACAATTTCTCAGAAAATTAGGAAACAACATTCCTCAAAACCCAATAATACCACTTTTGGGTATATATCCAAAGGATGCTCAATCGTGCCACAAAGACATGTGCTCAACTATGTTCATAGCAGCTTTGTTTGTCATAGCCAGAACCTGGAAACAACCTAAATGCCCCTCGACCAAAGAATGGATAAAAAAAAAAGTGGTACATTTACACAATGGAGTACTACACAGCAGAAAAAAATAACAACAGCTTGAATTTTGCAGGAAAACAGATGGAGCTAGAAAACATTATTTTGAGTGAGGTAACCCAGACACAGAAAGACAATTATCACATGTACTCACTCATAGGTAGTTTTTAAACATAAAGCAAAGAAAGCCAGCCTACAAACCACAATCCCAGAGAACTTAGACAACAATGCAGACACTAAGAGAAACTTATATAGATATAATCAAATGGGAAGAAGAAAGTATAAAAAGACAAGATCTCCTGAGTAAATTGGGAGCATGGGGACCTTGGGGGAGGGTTGAAGGGGGAAGGGGAGAGGCAGGGAGGGGAGCAGAGAAAAATGTAGAGCTCAATAAATATCAATAAGAAAGAAAGAAAGAAAGAAAGAAAGAAAGAAAGAAAGAAAGAAAGAAAGAAAGAAGAGCCAACTTCTGGAACTGGTCATTTTAGTTGGTGACATAGGATGTTTAGGTAAGGGCCTTGTCTCCTCCATCATATAGTGACTCCATTTAAACCCCATTCATATATGTATATGTTTTAAAACACTTCTGTGGAATTATGCTTCCATATGGCTTTTCAAAAGGCCTTTAGTACAAGTTATCCTTCTCTGACTCCCTCTTTAACTCTGCTATCCTAGCCACATTCTCATTTAATTCTCCTATTCTAATTTCCCCTTTTATCTCTTTTTAATGCTATATTCTATTTCTCTTTCTTTCATGATTGAAACAAACATATATAAATAAAGAAATGTAATTTAAAAATTTTAAAGACCTTAAAAACTTTTATAGAGTTGTACTTAATGACCTTTCCTTCATGGTTTAGAAAACCTAGAGGACTTACCCAGCAAAGACATAAAATCACCCATTTTTTCTAGTTCTTTCATAGTGTTTTGCTTGTTTTTCCTTAGTTTTCTATCTAGGAAACCTTATACTCATTTACTAAATTATCCCACTTGCTCCCACTAATTTGAAATGACACCTTGGTTATAATGAGTCTCAAGTTATTTTCTAGATTTTTCTCAGAAATAGTTTTGTAAAATAAAAATAACAGTGTAACATGGGGACCTGCTAGTTGGGGTTTCCATCCTATCCAGTTCCCACAGCCAGCAAGTCCCAAAGACAATCACACAAAGAGTCTACATTAGATTATAAACTGATTGTCCCATTAGCTCAGGCTTCCTATTAGTTCTTATAAGTTATATTAACCCATTATCCTTATCTATGTTAGCCACATGGCTTAGTACCTTTCTCAGCAGGGCAGGTCACATCCTGCTTCTTCGGTGGTCTGGGCAGGAGTTCCAGGAAGAGCTTCCTTCTTCCCAGAATTCTCTTGTTCTTCTGACCCCACCTTTACTTCCTGTCTGGTTTTCCCACCTATACTTCCTGCCTGGCTAATGGCCAATAAGCGTTTATTTAAATCATGATTGACAGAATACAGACAATTATCCCGCACCACTTCCCCCTCTTTTTTTTTTCTAGATTCTATATCTGTTTTTAGAATGTGCAAAAGATGTTGGTATAAATGCAAAATGGTTACAGTCATTATGAGAAACTGTCTGCTAGTACTGCAGAAAATTATAGCCAAGATTGCCACGTGACCTAGCAAATTCCTGCCTGGCATGTACCCAAGAAAACTGAAAGAAAGATCTCATAGAAGTATCTTCATGCTCAAGTTTATAGAAGAATTATTTGTAACAGCCAAGATATAAAAGCAGCTTAATTGTCCCTGGGCATATAGATGAATAAAGAAAATATGGTATATTGATTAATTTCAGTTGTCAGTTTGACACAATCTAGAGTCACCTGCAAAGAAAGGCTCAATGAGGGATTTTCTAGATCAAGTTGGACTATAGGCATGTCTTTGAGGGATTGTCTTGATCATATTAATTATGTAGAATCTACATTTGACAAGTAGAGTGGTCAAATTTATAGAAAAATAAAACAAAAGAGTGATTGTGAAGGGAAAAGACAAACATGAAATGGAGAGTTGTTTTACTGGTGTAGAGTTTCATTTTTGAATGATGAAAAATTCTGAAGACAGGCTATAGACTTTAAACATATTTAAAACTATTAAATTATAAACACTGTGTTGTTAAAATGGATAGATTAGTAAATTTCATGTTATATGTGTTTTACTTTTGCCACAAATAAAAAACTAAATAGTGTTATATCAAATATTGATCAGGTCAACTAACATGAAATTTTAGTGGTGGGCAAGGGCATCCTCATATGTAGCTCATATCATTATAAATAGTTTCACTCATCTAAGTGGGATAAATTCCTAATATCTATCAAAATTGTTAAATATAGAGACTTTTTGCATAGTAATTGTACCTTTTCAGATTCTTCCCAGAGATAAATATTGATTTGAATTTCTGATAATACATATGAAAAGCATTCATTTTAGCGTTTGATAAAATCAGACTTAATCAACAATTAGAAATAATTTATTATGTCTCCCAGCAGAAAACCAATTAAATGTGTTAATGATAAATGTACATAGTAGAATACACATAACTATAAAATTAGTGGACCACTCAACATGTTCTTTTGTAAGTAAATTGCCTCTGGGCATTGTGTTCAATACTTATGTCAATAAATTAAAGTTTTAGAAGCCCACAGCCAGACATTAGTTGAAGCTCAGGGAAGAAGTAGAGGAAGGATTGTAGGAGCCAGAGGGGTCACGGACACAAGAATACAACCCACAGGACCAACTAAGCAGGGCTCATTGGGGCTCACAGAGACTGAGGCAACAACCATGGAGCCTGCATAAGACTATGCTAGGTCCTCTCCGTATACATTATGGTTGTGTAGCTTGATCTTCTTGTGGGACTTCTACCATTGAGAGTGCAGGTATCTGTCACTCTTTTGCCTGCTCTTAGGGCCTTTGTCTTCCTTCTGGATTGTCTCTTCCAGCCTTGATATGAGGGTTTGCGCCTAGAGTCTTATTTCATTTCGTTATGCCATGTTAGGTTGATATCCCTAGGAGGCCTGCTCTAGGAAACAGAAGACGAATGGATCTGGGAGAGAATGGAGATGGGGGGGTGTTGGGAGGAGTGGAGGGAGAGGAAAATGAGGTTGGGATTTATTGCATTAGAAAAGATTAAATAAACAGAAAAAAAGAAGTAACATTCCTATCCAAACTATTTTCAGGGGTACATTTTTAATCATTATATTGTGATAAGACACTTCTTGGAATGGAACAAATCAGAATATTCTATCAATTTATCTACCATGTTTTAGTTACTAAAATGTAGAGTGGGTCAGGAGAATAACATGGCTGGCTAGCAAGCGACTTCTTCGTGTCTGCCTGAAGAACAAGAAGAGTGACGGGAAGAAACACTTCGCTGAATATTCCTTAATATCTTCCCCTGAGTGTCGCTTACAAACATAAGCCTCCTTAGAAATAAATAAGCAAGCAAAAGTGGTACTTAAGCATCAAATGTGCTTCTCTTCCACCCTCCACTACCCTACAACACCCGCCTCTTAGCAGGGGAGTCTCCCATCCTTCATTTCTTGTCATTACCTAGGAAATTATGCCTCTATTCTGAGTCCCCTCCCTAACGTAAAATCTGCAGGACCAGTGATGAGTTTTATTCCATCCCTTATGCCTTTTATTTAAAAAAATGACCACTTCTATTTAAACTATGTATCATGGTACTGCAGGATACATAGACAGCAAAATCATTATGATAGAGAAATTAAGGAACATATTCATCATCTTGTGTTGTTGCCCATTTATTTGTGGCAAGAGCAGATAAAATATACCCAGGGGTAGAAAATGGGCCTTTCTAATTATCCGTGTCTGAAAATTTTTAAAAATAAAGATAATAAATCTCAGTATAGTCTATGGAAGAAAAGAAAAAATTATACTTTGTACAAGTTGCAAAAAACTATGGTAGACAATGTGACAGTATGTATTAAAATGAAGAGTGCATATTGAGTTAGGCTGCTTGTTAATTTCCCAGCAGCCCAGACTCCCAAAATAATCACATAGAAACTGTATTATTTAAATCACTGCTTGGACAATCACTTAAGTGTACTGCTAGATAACTCTTATATCTTTGGTAAACCCATTTCTATCATTTTATATTTTACCACGGGGATTGTGGCCTACCAGCAAGGTTTCAGCTGGTTGCTCCATGGTGTTTCTTTGACTCCACCTTCTTTCTCCCAGCATTCAGTTTAGTTTTCCCTGCCTAGCTCTACTCTGCCCTATCACAGACCAAGGAAGTTTCTTTATTCATTAACCAATAAAAGCAACACATATACAGAAGGACCTCCCATAGCAAGTGCACACATTCTTTTACCAAACAAGTGAACTTCAAGAGCGTTATCTTAGAGATACACCCCTCAAGTACAAGTAGCTCTACTCCTATATGTTGACTGAATGTATCGCAATGCACAGAGGGGGTACTTGCTTCTGCACAAACTTGTGATTTACAGGACTGGGCTTTGAGACCAAGTAATTCATGCCTTTAACTGCAATGATGTGTGGTCTCTCATGCATACAGACACGTGGACTTAAAGAAATGGAAAAAAAAACCCTCAGTTTCTATTCATGGAGCATTGCCTAAGTATTAATGATAATATCTAAACATCCAACATTCCACTAAAAACCTAATAAAATAAGGAAGTAATTTTATAAGCATTGATAATATCTCAAAATTGTAGTATTTATGAAAATGACCAGAGTGCAAGTGGTTGTGTATAGTATGCTATCTCTGTGTAAATAATTTTTAAATAAGTCTCTAGAGAAATGCACAAATAAAATGTAACATTGGTTATGAATTTCCCCCTTAAGAAGGAAACTAAGAGGCTGGAATGATGCTTCAGTGTGTAAGAGCACTAGTTAATCTTACAGAGGACCTGAGTTCATTTCCCAGCACCCACATGAAGAAGAGAACCAACTGTAACTCTGGTTTTACAAGACCCGATGGCCTTCTCTGAAAGCCTCCTCAGATACTAGACATACATATGGTACATACACTTACAAACAAGAAAAACACTCATATTCATAAAATGAAAATAAATAAATCTTAAAAAGAGAAATAAAACAGTGAATTGACAAAAATAGGAAGGGAGAAATCAAGAATTTGATGAGAAAATGTCTCTGAATATCATTTTTTACCATTTGAATTTTGAACTAGATACTAATAATTCCCATTTGAAACCTAAGTGATTATTTTCTTGATGTGAAAAATATAAACATGATTAAAATGATGTCAGTTACATATGAACCGGTTTAATCTTTTCTATCTCATAAATTTCCCTTGCCTAATCTAGCTAGAGACAAAATAGATGACCGGTTTACTTATTGTCCTCTCCTTCCTCTGAATTAGCAATTTGCAGGAGAGAGAGAGAGAGAGAGAGTGTGTGTGTGTGTATGGTCTATGTTATATCACAGGCTGTATGGGTCTGATCCATCACTTCAGATTTCTTTTAACTCTGGCCATTTTTTTTTTATTAGCTTTGGAATTTGTTCTGTCAGACTGAAATAATAACTGGGTCCTTTCAGAGCTCTGGTTTCTGGCTCCTGGGGTTTTCCTGGGACTGATTCATATTCTACCTAATTCAAAACACTTCTTCCTGTGAGTACTTTATCAGCACGGGTAACGGCCTTTTCCTTCAGTTAATAGGATGTGAATCAGAACCAAGTAAATTCCCCTAGATTAGGGTAAGCTTTTTATTTACACATTTTTAAGTATGTTATTCTTTAAAATATACAGTGAGAGTTTTGCTAACATTTTCAGGAGGGGTGCATTTTGATTGGGTCAGAACAAATAGGTCAATTTGATATAGAGGGAAAACTAAGAAGTCATAGGATTGTCCACTAAAACAAAACCTTATAATCACATTTCTCTCTTTCAGCCAGAGTCCTAGCACAGAATTTTCCAAACATGCTACAAAATTCTTCCTATGTGTCCTACAGATCTGAATGTATAATAATTAACCTATTTGGGAGAACAGCTCCCCTTCACCCACTCTGTCTTTCCACTTAAGGGATGTTAACCTGCTCTCCACACCAGCAGCACTGGAAATTCAGTCTAAATTACAGAGCTGCTGCTGCTGCTGCTGCTGCTGCTGCTGCTGATGATGATGATGATGATGATGATGAATCACCTGGTCTTTGACGGACAATTTACTAAAATGCGGGCTCTGACTTCATAGACCTGAGAATAGGGATGGGTGAGGTTATAATGTGCTTCTAACAAGTACATAATGGTGCCAGTGAAAAGGGGATTGATAATCAGAAAGGCGTTGGAGTGGTCTTAATGGCAGAGAGCAACAGCAAGCAGTGTCATTTACAAGTGTGTGCAAACACGCTGGACACAGGAAACACAGGGTCAGAATATACAGCCACTCAAAGAAAGTTCATGGAACAGAAACAGGATAGCATTTTGGTACAAAGCATGCAGTCTGGAGTCAGATAAACCTTATTGCAAGCCACAGCACCGTTGTCTGTGGTCTCTAAGACCTTAGAAAGTAACCTAATCAGACTAAACATTCATTCTTTTAACACTGAAAAATAATATTAATAGATTCAACCTTATAATTATTCTGACATGTTTGCAGTCAGGAAATGGCCAGCTGTGGGCAAACTAATAGTTTGACCTCGTAGAGCAGTTCTAAATTATAAAATGTACAATGTGTGTATTATAATTATAACACAGTGTCTGACACCACATAACAAGATACATTCTTGTGCTATTTTACTCTAAGACGTGTTTGTGTGCACATATGTTACATATACGTTATGAGGAATAAGGCTGATGGGCTTAATATGTGGCTCAGTAGTAGAGAGCTTGCTTATTATGGCCAATGCGTTGGGCTTAATCTGCAAAGAACCAGGATAAAAGCAATGGATTTTGCTTGTCTATTGCCATCTATGGACCTACTTGCTCTTCCCCTAGTTCTTCTGCCAGTGACTTTTGTAGAGCTGCTTTACCTCCCTGTGATTCCATTTCATGCCTATGATATAGGTATGTAGGAGTTTCTACTTCATATCATTATCGTAATATTAAGCTAATATTCTAAGGTACTTACAGAACCTAGGACATAGAAAATGTTATATGAAAATACATAAACATATGGTAGATAAACATAACCATAGCTCCACACATGCTCTATCTCTCTCTCGAATCACCTTGGTCTAAATAACCTGTGGGTAATTGGTTAATTTCAATAAACCACTTAATATTCGTAGGTGAAACAACTGGTTAATGATAAAAACAAGACAATGCTTTTCTCCTTCTTTTTTTTTTTTCTATTTTTGAGACGGGTTTTGTCTGTGTTGCCCTGGCTGTCCTGGAACTCACTCTGTAGATGAGGCTGGCCTCCAACTCACAGAGATCCGCCTGCCTCTGTCTCCTGAGTGCTGGGATTAGAGTTGTGCACCACCACTGCCTGGCTAAGGCAATATATTTTAATGTTGTTCCCTTTCTCCAGTCCATCTTCACAGTGGTGAGAAAAAAACTATTAAAAACAACTAGAATGGCAAATGTGTTTTGAAAATTCTGTTATATTTTTTATTTTCTTTTATATATGTGAGTGTTTTGCCTGCATGTATATCTGTATGCCACATGTGTGCTTGCTGCCTGCAGAGACTAGCAAAAGACATCAGATCCCCTGGAACTGGAATTACAGGTGCTGGGAATCGAACTCCAGTCTTCTGGAAGAGCAATGTCTTAGTCACTTTTCTACTGCTGTGCTAAGATACTATGACCAAGGCAACTTAGAGATAAACAGTTTATTGGTGCACTGCAGTTTCAAGGGGGAGTCCAAGACCATCACGGCAGAAACCATGGCAGCAGGCAGAAGGGCATGGCACTGGAGCAGTAGTAGAGAGCTTATATCTTGATCCACAAGAAAAAGAGAGAGAGATAGAAATGGCTGGACTTTTAAAACCCTCAAGTTTTCCCCAAGTGACACACCTCCTCCAACAAGGTCATATATCCTAATCCTTCCCAAACAGTTCCACCAACTTGTGACCAAGTATTCAAACCTATGCACCTTTAGGGACCATTCTCATTCAGACCACCACAAGCAACCAGTCCTTGTAACCAATGAGGTGTCTTTCTGGACCCACGCTTATTTATTTTCAGGTTAAGAAATTTGATACAAAGGAAAAAAGTTTCTTAAAATGTGCACATGGCGCTGGAATAAGAAAAGTCCAAGAAAGCCACTTGAAGCCTCTCATTGCGCTCATCATCACCTGACCCTCCCGGGAAAACTCTAATAGGTGTTACCAGGTGACAGAATCTACTGCTCTCAATTTTACTGTTTCCCTACTTTAAAAAAAAAAATCATCCTCAATGAGAACAATTCAAACCAGGTAGAATCTATGAGATATACTCTCTGTATTTATATTTTAGGTTTCCACGTTCTGAATTCATATAACACCAGTCTGGAACCTCAGGACTGACATTCACAGGTTTAGATACAAATAGTTGGCCATTCTGAACATCATTTAAAATATTGCTCAGAGCTACTGTCTCTTATGAAATATTGTGTAAGGAGCAGTATAATTCAGAGGAAAGCAAAGAAAGCACTATTGATGGGGAGCAAAGCTAAAGCTAAGAGGAGCAGCTATACAGCTGTCAGCTCGTTTAGATATCTTGACTGACTGACTTCTAAATGGTGGGGTCCATGATTCGAGTTCATAAGACTTGAAATAGCTAAAGCTAGAGATATTGGTTTTCTAAATGAGATGTACTCTACAAAATATCGTGGGTATTACAGTCTTTCTTGGTTTGGGGCTGGAAGGTTTATCCTGCTTGCCCTGTAAGGGTAATATGTCACTGTTTGTGAAGGCAGGCACAGCTGAAGAATGACCTTGTAGCCACAATTCTATTAGCTAAAGAAGAAAGAAAGTTTGGAGGACAGCTAGTGATCTCCAACAGCCAAACATGATATCATAAAATAATACTTAAGTGAGTCATACTGAAAATTAGAAATCATGAAAAGTAAGTATCTCTTAAAATCAGTGTTTTCTACTGTTTTGTAGCTAGTTGTGTAGGATCTCAGTGTGCCCATGTAACAAATAAACTAAGTCCTCCGATTCTACATTCCACTGCCATAAAAAATTATTGTAATGAATAATTTAAAGTCGCAATGTTGCTCCTGTCTTCTGTGTCCTTCAAAATATATTGATATCAGTATCTCCAGCACTCCACTTTATGCTGATATTCTGCACGTACTTCTAAAAGACTGTTTGCTCCACTTGTCAGAAACTGAGATCACCTAGGAGACAGTCCTCCATGCAAAACTGTGGGAAATAAATTTGCCTCTGGGCATACTTGTAGGAGGTTAGCTTGACCAGGTTAAATGAAGTGGGAAAACTCACACTGTAACTGGACAACACCTTTCCCTAGGCATGAGTCTTCAACTGTCTAAAAGAGGAGAGAGTAAACTGAGTAAGCATTGATTCATCCATCTCTAATCCCTGATTGTGGATATTACATGACAAGCTACTTCAAGCTTCCGCTATCATGACACAATGAACTAGATTTTAAACTATAAATTGACATAAACTTCTTCCTTCAGTTGCTTTTGTCAAGGTATTTTCTCAGACAATGGGCAAAGAAATAAACAATGTAAACTTGAAGATACTCTCCTAGTAGACTCAGGACAATGCAAACTTGGACAGCTACTTCATAACAGCTTGCTGATTTGAGGAAGCCAAAGCATCTGAGCCGGAGTCTGTCTACCATGACCAAGATGTAATTGTTACTAACATTCCAACAGGTACTACATTGATATTTTGCTACTAATGCTATATGTTTGTTTGTTACAAAATAGGAGTGAAAATAAAATGAAGGCCACTATCAGGATGGCAAAGCAAGAGCTGGTCTAGGAGAGTAGCAAAGTCCAAAGCAGATGTGGTACCAAAAGCAAAGCAAACAAGCAGAGGTAGAGTTGAAATAATTAAAAGTAAGTACAGAGGTAAAATGGTTTGATGTAGTGTGAGCTTGGGACAATGTAAGAGTAATATTTGGAAACTTGATTTTAAAATTATTAGACTGTCTATAAACAAAGCCTGAGTTTAGGGAGGGAGATCACCAGTTTGGTAATAACTTGTCATAAGGAGATAGTGTTTAGACTCTATGAGAGGAAATGACAGGCAGAGTAGAAAAAGGATGACTAGTCAGCTAACCATATGGAGAGTGACAAGATAGTTGAGACAAGAAGTAGAGAAAAAGGAGAAAACCACATCCATGAGACAATGCATATCCAGCGTGCTGACACTGTGGTGTGATCTCCACATTAGGCTGGAGCATGAAGATGGTGTAGGGTGACCTTCAGCCCCAACTAATCCTCATCGAACCCAAGCTTCTCCTCCTCTTACCCACATGACAGTCACGTCATGTTTGCCTGCAGGTGAAAACACACCACCAGCAAGTGTTTGAAATGAAAAAATTAAAAGAATGGAGTCGGAGAAGAGAGGAAACACAGGAACCAAGCAACATCTCAATAATCATTGCTGGGGGTGAAAAGTGAATCTGAGAAAAGAAATTTTAAAAACCAAATTAAACAAGCTAGGAAAACAGCAATGAGATCAACTCCTTTTTTATTATTTATTTTGTTTTTAAGACAGGGTCTCTCTGTATAACCCTGGCTGTTCTGGAACTCACTGTATAGACCAGGCTGGCCTCTAGCTTAGTGATTCTTGCCTGCCTCCACTTCCACCTTTATCAAATATTTGTATATCCGTATGTATTTGCATGTGTGCGTGATATGTGTGTGTGTGTGTGTGTGTGTGTGTGTGTGTGTGTGTGTGTGCATTGTGAGAGCAGGTAGAAGACCTGCTCCCTCCTTTCACTGTAGGATCTCAGGGTCAACTTCAGATTGTCAGAACTGCACAGTCAGCACTTTTCCCACTGAGACATCTTGTTAACTCAAATTTCGCAGAGTTTTTAACCACAAATTTAATCAGAAAGTATCATATTAAAAGAAAATGCTTTTCAAAAATGTTATGACTAAATTAATAAAGAAAAATATATCCTGATACCGCTTAACACAATATTTCTGCTTCTTCCAGTCAGGTTGCCTACAAAGACACTCTTAAAAGAAGAAGAAAATAAATGGTGAATTTTACTAGAATTAAAAAAAATCTGTATTGGTAAAAATTTGCATAAGCAACATTAAAAAGAAATCACCACAAACTTACGAGAGTATTTGTAAGTCAAGTGACTAAGAAGGACAATTTCCCTAGTTGTCAACAATCTTTTAGACTACACATCAGCAAAGCATTTAAGCAGATGCTAACAGAACAGGAAATACAAACAACACTTAGGCATACATACACTCAAGACATATACTATAAACGCTAAAGTAGCCAACTAAAAACAGACAGCTTATAATAAAATAAAATGAAAGTGAAACAACCTTGAAATAGTTCACTAATTTTGTCTACTAATTTAGCAATAAATAAATAAAAATAAAAATCGGTAATTTTGATAACTTCCTTCAACAATAGGAAATTGTACAAGACTGTTTTATTATTATGTCTATGGGTAGATGATAGATAGATAGATAGATAGATAGATAGATAGATAGATAGATAGATAGATAGATAGATAAACAGAAAATGTGTATCTCAGTTACATATGAATATGTCATTAACCTTGGCATTTTAGTTTTAGGAATTCATCTTACAAATAATTTATATCTGGAAAAATGTGCTAGATGATAAATGAACAAGATTGTTTACTGAAGCATTGTTTTGAATATCAATATTAAAATAATTGTCAAGGTAGGAAACTTTAACCCAGTTGACTGTACTTTTCTGCTGTGCGGTACTCCACTGTGTAAATGGAGTGGAGTACCATTTTCCTTATCCATTTTTCGGTTGAGGGGCATTTAGGTTGTTTCAAAGGTTCTGGCTATGACAAACAAAGCTGCTATGAACATAGTTGAGCACATGTCCTTGTGGCACGATTGGGCATCCTTTGGATATATACCCAAAAGTGGTATTATTGGGTCTTGAGGAAGATTGTTTCCTAATTTTCTGAGAAATCACTACACTGACATCCATAGGGGTTGTACCAGCTTGCATTCCTACCAGCAATGCAGAAGCGTTCCCTTTTCCCCACAACCTCTCCAGCATAAGTTGTCATCAGTGTTTTTGATCTTGGCCATTCTTTCAGGTGTAAGATGGAATCTCAGAGTTGTTTTGATTTGCATTTCTTTGATGACTAAGGATGTTGAACATTTCCTTAAATGTCTTTCAGCCATTTTAGATTTCTCTGTTGAGAGTTCTCTGTTTAGGTCTGTACTCATTTTTTATTGGATTATGTGTTCTTTTGGTGTCCAATTTCTTGAGTTCTTTGTATATTTTGGAGATCAGACCTCTGTCTGATGTGGGGTTAGTGAAGATCTTTTCCCATTCTGTAGGCTGGCATTTTGTCTTGTTGACCGTGTTCTTTGCTTTACAGAAGCTTTCCAGTTTCAGGAGATCCCATTTATTAATTGTTTCTCTCAGTGTCTGTGCTGCTGGGATTCTATTTAGGAAGTGGTTCCCTGTGCCAATGCGTTCAAGCATACCTCCCACTTTCTCTTTTATAAGGTTCAGTATGGCTGGCTTTATGTTGAGGTCTTTGATCCATTTGAACTTGAGTTTTGTGCATGGTGATAGATACGGGTCTATTTTCACTCTTCTACATGTTGATATCCAGTTATGCCAGCACCACTTGTTAAACATGTTTTCTTTTTTCCATTTGATATTTTTTGCTTCTTTGTCAAAAATCAGATGTTCGAAGATGTGTCAATTGATATCCAGGTCTTCGATTTGGTTCCATTGGTCCTCCTGTCTGTTCTTATGCCAATACCAGGCTGTTTTCAGTACTGTAGCTCTGTAGTATAGTTTGAAGTCAGGGATTGTGATGCCTCCAGAATTCTTTTATTTTACAGGATTGTTTTGGCTATCCTGGTTTTTTTTTTTTGGTTTTTTTTTTTTTTTTTTTTTTTTTTTTTTTTTTTTTTTTTTTTTTTTTTTTTTTTTTTTTTTTTTTTTTTTTTTTTTTTTTTTTTTTTTTTTTTTTTTTTTTTTTTTTTTTTTTTTTTTTTTTTTTTTTTTTGCTTTTCCTTATGAATTTGAGTACCATTCTTTCAAGATCTTTGAAGAATTTTTGCTGGGATTTTGATGGGCATTGCATTGAATCTGTAGGTTGCTTTTGGTTGTTGTGCTTTTATTAGGCAGAATCTTGCAAAGTTTCTGAGGCATGATCCTTCAGAGTCAGATTCCCAGATGCTGAAATGCAGCATATGTCTTCCAGTTTTCATCCTTCTCAAGATAATTATATGTATGTATGTGTGGATGCACATATGACTAAATTTTGCCTGTGCCTATTTATATATTCTTTCCATGCATAGAGTGTGTTAGATTATTGTTTGTTTTGCTACAGCAAATATCTGATAAGCAATTTGGAGAAGAATTATTTACTTAGCTCACAGTTTCATGGCCAAGGAGCAAAGCTTAGGGCTCTGTCCATGTTGGTGGCATGATCTGGAAGCAGAAACTGGGCCTGAACCAGAGGTTGATTATAAACCTCAAGTCCTATTCCTAGTGACCCTTCCTCCAGGTAGGTCCACCTCCCCAAGGTTCCACAATGTGTCAAAGCACCACCACAGAAAAACTCTAAAAATGGCTTAGAGATTAAGAGTATATATTCTGCCTTGGCATGATGGCATTCACCTTTAATCACAACACATGGGAATTAAAGACAGAAGCAGGCAGAATTCTATGAGTTCAGGCTAATCTCATCTACATATTTTGTTCCAGGACAGCCACGGGTACATAGTAAGACTCTTGTAAAGAAAAAGAAAAAAAGTACATATTGCTCTTGCATAGGATCTGAGTTCATGTTCCAGTACCCACTTGGGTAACTGGCTCCAGAGAATCAATCTCTCTCTCTCTCTCTCTCTTTCTCTCTCTCTCTCTCTCTCTCTTTGTGACATCGTTGGGCAACTGCACTCATGTGCCCATATGCACAGAGAAAGAGAGAGAGAGAGAGAGAAATATACATGATTAAAAATAAAATAAATCTTTAAAAATAAAACATGTCAGCAGCAATGACTCCCGCCTTTAATCTCAGCACTCAGGGAGCAGAGGCAAGTGGGTGTGAGTTCAAAGTCAGCCTGGTGTACAGAGCTAGTTCCAGGACAGCCAGAGCTACACAAAGAAACCCATCTCAAAAAAAAAAACCCAAAATTTAAAAAAACATAAAACAAACAGCTAAAAAAGAAGCAACACAGAGAGGGGATCCAGTGTTTAAATAGAAGGAGCTATGGTGGGCATTTCACACTCAAGCCATATCAGAGGGTTACATTGTTATATGCTTTTTGGTTTCTACTTCAAGTAACATTTTTTTCCTTGACATCGTCCCATATTAGATATTTTATTTCTTATAGCAATGCATCCGAATGGAAACTCAGATGTTAGATCAGCATTGAGCTGATGTTTATCATCTCCATTCATACATGTACATTTTTTAGATATCAATATATTGTGAAATAAATATGTGAAAATGATTAAATGAGACCCATCATTTTGTATACTTTCAAAAATTAATAAAAATAAATAAATGTTCAAAATATAGCTTAAAATGTCTTTACATTTCTTTCTAAAGATATTATATACACATGTGTACTTAGACATTTTTCATGTATATGCAACATCCCAGCAAGTTTTATACATCAAATTCAAATTCAGAGGGATAATTAACTTTCTCAGAGACCCTCCCCGGGATCTAGCCTACCACAGTGGACTTTAAGGACACACACAGAGAGAGAGAGAGAGAGAGAGAGAGAGAGAGAGAGAGAGAGAGAGAGAGAATTATTGAGGATATATTATATTTGAAAGAGGAAATTCTTAAAGTGGTTGCTTAACTCAGAACACAAGCCACTGTGGGCAGTATTAGAATTCAGCGCAGGGGAGATTCTTGGAGAGACTGAAGCACACCACTTGGGAAAGAAGCTGCCAGTCACCCAACTCTCCTAACAGCCACTAATCTTAAGATGTTTGTGCATAAAATAGGGCTAACTGTGAAGAAATTATGCAATAGAGTCTAGTAGCTTCATGATTTTCTTGCAAATCCTGACAATTGTTGTCAATTATGAAAAAGTCACTTAAAAAATGGAAAATTGCAGAATTTTTTTTATAATTTATCTTTCACCATTCAGAATAAGGTCACATGCTGTGGGAGCACATTCTGCTCCTTCAGCCAATAGCCTTTAAGATACCAGCCCACTTGGGTGTGGTCTCTTATAGTTTAAAAAGCAGCGGAACAGTGTGCCTGCTCTCTGGTTTCCAGCTCCCATTCTGGCTGCTAGACTCTTGTTTCCTGTTTGCACTCAGAGGACTGTTGTTTAGGACAGTGATCTGTAAGTTTTTCCCCTTAAATAAATAACCCTTTTTATAAACAATAATTCTGAACTGGTGTGGGATTGTTTTATGGCATCAGACACAGATTCTAGATACTAGACTACTAGATTAAGAGCCATTGTCTCATAAAATGATGGTATCACAAAGTAGATACCAATGATAGGAAAATAAATTATTAGATACTGACTTCATATTATGACACATTGGTCACTACTGCAGTTAACTGACTTAGTCAGAGGCCCATGGGAAGCAAAGAGCATATTCCAACTTAAAAACTGCAGTATGGTTTAATAAATTAACTATCTACAAAGGGTATAAAAAAAGAAATGAACAATAACTACTTAATTTATCATTTAAATTGTTCCATTTTTTGAAAATAAAGGGAAGAGTCATTAATAAGATACTCCAGGCCAATGTTACTGACACAGCTAAACTGTAACTGTTGGGATAATGCAGGACAACAATGGGAAACAATATGGAGCTGTTAACAACCCTAGATCAAAAAAGACAAAATGATGGAATAGTTAGTTACAGAGCTTATCAGAGCAAGATGAAAAGGCTCAATAAACTGTGCCTTGCTAAGAAAGGAATCAGAAAAACATCACCATTTATAATAGCCACAAATAACATAAAGTATCTTGTGGTTACACTAGCCAAAGAAGTTAAAGACCTGTATGACAAGAACTTTAAGTCTTTGAAGAAAGAAATTGAAGAAGATATCAGAAAAGAGAAAGATATCCCGAGGACAGAGAGAGCCGAGGAAACAAGCTCCACCTAGGGCAGAAGCCAGGAGCAAATCCAGCCCTGGGACTCAACCCAGTCCTGGGACACTGATTGAGCCAACGACCCGACTCAGAGCCCGCGACCTCCACTGGAACCGGAGTGGGACTGAACCAGCTACCCAGGACAATGAGAGAATGGGCTCCACCAGGAGCAGAAGATAGAAGTCAACCCGGTCCCCGGACTCGAGTGGATCAGGATTGACCCAGCGACCAGATCCAGAACCAGCGATCTCCACCAGAACAGGTCTAACTCCAAGCCAGGGATGTCTACAAGAGGAGATCCAGACCAAGATTTACAGAAACAGATCAAAGCCAGCAGCCTAGACCAAAGTAGGCTTGAGACAGCAAACTCCAAGAGAGCAGATCAAAATACGGGAACACTGAGCTACCTCCAGGAACAGGAATAACCAACGAAGTAACTCGAACTGGGACACTGACTGTACCACTAGGAAAACTATCTTAGCT